>VZRV01005924.1:601999-678863 GCA_013398115.1 Falcunculus frontatus | reverse complement strand
GGGGGGGGGTGGTGAGAGAAAACTAAGAAAAGAGTCATTTACTCAAACTGAAACTTTGAATATTTCCCAAGTGTGAGGCAGGTGATACTGAAAAACACTTGCTCTTCTTATAAGTGTTAAATAGAAACAAGTGCTATTTCTCAGCCATGAACCAAAAGCCTTATAATGAACTGTTCTTTCAAGCATTTTTACCCCATGGAGAGGACTTTCTCTAGGTAAAGGGAGCAAAGCAACCACAACACTCACATATTTAGCTGACCATTGAAAAATTAAGAAATAAATTAGATATTTAAATGATCAACAACTAGTGTTTTCCTGGACCTACCATCCAGGAAACAACTGTGGTGAGGAGTTGTGGGATAATCTCTCCAGACAGCTCTCGCCTCATCTTTTTTCTGCTTTATTATTTTAAATTCATGTATGTGTAATCTGTGCCTCCAGTGTATTTGGTTATCACTCGTTACATTTGCTGCTTGCTGGCTAAAAAAAGAGAAGTAACATCCTGGCACTAGAACAATGAAGACACATAATGTCTGATAGCAAATTATTAGTGCTGGCCGTTAACTCTGATTTATGTTCTTCATTTTATTGTACACTACAACTGTTAATTAAAAACTTTGTGGTTTGTATATATAAACACTGTATATATATATATATACCCCATATGCAGACATACATATATTTACAAATGGAATTAAAAGAAAGATTTTATAACGGCACAGAAAGATGCAGATGACACTTCCAAAAGAACTCTAGAGACTGGGCTCTGCCAGAAACTGAGCTGTGGCTGTCACAATGTGGCTTACTTGGCAAGCTAAAAATCATGGGCTTATTTCAGTGCATAGCTGGAAGTTGAGATCATCTGAAAAGCTCATGCCAGTTCTGTGTTCTGATTCTTCTGTTAGGTCTTTTTTTTTTTTAACTTAATCTGGCTCTACCTATCAATACCTAATTATCTTTTAAAAACAGAAAATAACAAGAAGGGGAAGAAGAACAAGGGTGGGAACTTTCCGCATTCATCTATAACAAAAATTGGAACATGGCCAGAATGGCCTGAGAAAATGCCCATCATGGGGAGGCTTGACACTTGAGAGAACATTCCCATGTGCTAAGAAACCTTGGATAGAGAGATGGACTACAGGAAGTAACAAAACTCTTCAAGATCCATGGCCTGTTTAGATCCTCTGAAACACTTTGTATAGCTGGAAATCTTTTTTTATTGCTCTATCCAAGAGCAATTTTTCATGAGGTCTCAGTTAAGAAGTTTTTAGAGGAAGGACAAGCTGAGAAGCTCAGCAAGTGAGGGTTAGGCCAGCCATGGAAGAGGTGATGTGTGTGCAGACATGTATGAATAAGGAAAACTGTTCCCCATGATAGATGCTACTTGAAAAAAGTGCATTTAGTGAATACTTTTCAGCACCTGACCTCTGGCCCGTGTATTTGCCATCTGTCATATGAATCACATCTGCTTTTTCACGTGGAGATGCTGTAGGTTACTTGAGAGAGAATTTTTGGCATTCGCTAAAGTCTGGATGACTGAGCATGAAGCTTGTTACACCTTCCATGCTTTCCCTTAGATGCTGTTATAATTTGGGTGTTCTTCTCCCATGTAATTGTCCAGTCCATGCTTTCAACTCAGTTCTTCCCCACAGAATCATCTTGGGGAAGCACCTTCCCCGGGTTAGTCTGGTGGAGGAGGGGGGTGGGGTATGTGTTTGTGAAAATACTTGCTTCTATTGATTTTGAAATTCATCTTTTCTAGTGTAGGGCTGACTTAGGACCGCCCTCTGTTGAAATAAAATAGCAATAGCACTGAAAAGAAAGGGCATCCCATAATGTCATATTTTTCATATGCGCTGCAATCCACTGATTGGCTTCTGTAAAGGGAAAAATCTCTCCTGATGGATGCTTCAGTTCTCTAATCAGCAGCCTAGAGTTGTTGGAGTGCACTTGCTCTGTATCCCTCTGATCTGTGGGCTCCCATCTGGAGCCAGCAGCAGTGCTGTGTGAGGGTGGGTAAGTGGAGCTGTGTGGCACGTTTTGAAAAGTGCAGTTTGGAGGGGAAAGTTTTGATGGGAAGTACCTCACTCTTTCTGTGATAAAACCCCTGTTATTCAGGAAATCAATGTCTGAGACTGTCCTGGGCTGCACACCCTATTCTGAGTCCTGGAGGTGTTTTTAGTGTATTTAAAACGCCTTAAGCAATGTGGCTTTGTAAATCAAACTGAAGCAAATAATGAACTGTGTGTTGCAGGCTGAATGAATCAACCCTGGAGAACAACCACCATTTGGAAAACGATGCTTTTTCAGACAAGTCAGAAAGAGACAACATAGAGGAGTCAGAGAATGAAGCACATGAGAACAGCCGGAAGACAAATGAAAGTGAGAGTGATCAGTCAGAAATACAGGGAGAGGTCTCTCCGGGAAGGAAGGGGACCACTTATATTGAACAGGTCTATGAAGAATTTGGGGAGGTAAGGAAAAAAAAATCTTGATTGCTGCCTGTTCCTGCTAAAATGTATCTGTTCATAGTATTTGTCATTCAGCCTTTTAGCTGTATGGCAGGTAACGGCCAACTTTATGAGTTCTGGTGTTTCACAGATAAAGCAAAGCACAATTTTCTGCTAAATTACATTGTGTTATCATGGGCTTTAATAATTCTGCATTATGAACAGCTTCTCTGTTACTGTGCTTTGGTACGTTCCCAGCATCAGTGATTGCTTTAACCAGTTATTGCATTAAAGATCTGCACGGCATTGACACATTCGTGGAGCCAGCAGGAGAGGGGATTATTATCCCAGGCATGTGTCCTGGCCAATCAGTCCTTGTGTGATACAAAATATGACACTTCCCCTTTTTTTATTATGCATGGGCCATCCTTTTCTTTGTGTCTGAATGGAGCATTTGAGCCACTTGATTACAAAATGCCAGTTGCTTGTCAGAAAGCCATTTCTCATGACATTTAACAGCAGGAGGATGCATTTGTGTTCCACGTAAGAGCCTTGTTAGCTGGATGTCACTGTGACAGCTCTGAGGAGGGCGGTGGTAGAGAGCTGGGGCAGCCGAGTGTGGTGTGTGAGAGTCGGTCTGAGCAGGCAGCAGAGGAGCTCTGCTCTGAGCGCTCCCTTGCCTACCGCTTTGAACAAGGAAGCTGATGCCTCGTTGGTGCTTCAAAGAAATGCGCTGCCGGAAAGCTATTTTTTTCTTAAGAGTCGCAGAATCGTGGAACCATTTAGATTGGAGAAGACCCTTAAGATCAAGTCCAAGTATTAACTCAGCACTGCCAAGTCCACCACTAAACCATGTCCCTCAGCACCACATCTACATAGCTTTTAAGTACCTCCAGGGATGGTGACTCCACCACCATCTGTTCCAGGCCTGTTCCAATGCCAGACAAGCCTTTTGGTGAAGAAATTTTTGCTAATACCAATCTAAATTTCCCCTGGTATAACTTGAGGCTACTTCCTCTTTTTCTGTCACTTATTACCTGGGAGAAGACACCAACACTCATCTCTCTTTAGCCTCCTTTCAGGCATTTGCAGAGAATGATAAGGTCTTCCCTCAGCCTCGTTTTCTTCAGGCTAAGCCATCCAAGTTTCCTCAGCTGCTCCTCATAGGACTTGTGCTCCAGACCTTTCACCAGCCTCTTACGCTCTTCTTTCAATCGTTTCCTGAAAGTGTACTACTAATATTGATGAAAAAAATATAATCAAATATATCCTAATTACACCCAACTTCTCTTTTGTGCATTTTCCCCTCAAATCCCCTTATAGCCACACAGCAAATGGTGACTGGGTTCAAACAGGGGACTTAGAAAATAGATGTGCAACTAAGCAGCAGCAAAATGAAAGCAAACTTAATTTTTATCAGCTGCTTATTCTGAAATGACCTTTTGCCACATGACAAACTTGTCCTAGAAGCATTGGTAGGGCAGACTGATATTTTGGTGTTTGAACAAGCCTTACAGGCTGCACTGATGTGTATATGTGGGTGTGTGTGAGAGAGAGAGAGATCTTTGCAGTTTTACATTTAAATAAGAAAAAATTACACTACAAACCAAGCGAAAAAGACTGCATTTCTGTTGTAGAGTGACACTTAGTGTAGTATTAAATAAGGCTCTCTGTAGTGTATCTGCTCAGGCTCTGGTAGCATCCAGTGGGCTTCCAAAAAGAATTGCTGTGTGGCCTTGGCTGTTAGGTGTTTTGTAAGATTTCTTCAAGAGATGGGGCTGTCATCACCTGGCCACACAGGCAGGACTGGTTGTTGAGTCTGAACTCGCTGGTGAAAGGAACATAGAGAAAAATGGGTTCTGTGCAATGATGTAGCTCCTCTGGGTGGAGATGTATCAAGGTAAACACGTGCCAATAGTGATGTCAGTCATCATCTTAAACTGAAACTGCCCCTCAGCCTGTGTGTGCAATTTGGATGTGGCACGACAAACATCACAAACTGGCACTGTTAAATTTTTAGCTTGGCTTTGAGGGCTTATTTGAAAGGTGTGCACGTGGGTAGGTGCATCTCTGTGCTCTTGGAAGGTGTTTGTGCATTTGGCGTTCCGCTTTTGCCTTGTTTGTGGTTGGAATGTGAAGGCAGAGACGGGTGTCAGAAGGACCTTGAGATTGCAAAACTTGGTCTAGAACACAAAATAGACCCTTCTGTAGGTAGACTGATAACAGAAAACCCCCCCATTTTTTCCAAGCTTTTAGTTTTAACAAGTTATAAAAAGGATTTTTTGAAATTATTTGAGGTTGTTCACATCTTCCTGCACCTTCTTCTCTTTCTGTTTTTGTCCATCCCTTGTGCATTGATTCATTCTGAGTAACACTTTGTCCAGCAATTTCAACATGGTATTAATTTATATTGACACTACATGCAATAGTGGTATTGAGAACCTGGATAAATAATGAGAGTTCTGACAGACCCATGTGAATTGTAAGCTCTAGCTGATGCTGTGGTATTCCATTTCTCCCTGGAGGTTCAAGGTGTGTATTGCATCAGACTGTCAAAAGAAGAATGGTACAAAAATGAAAAAGCAATTAAAGTAACAGAGCTTTGTTGTTCCTCAGTTTGAAATTCCATCAGCCTGCAAGCCCTGCGGGGCTGGTAAATTTGCTGTGACTGTAGGGCTGATTGGGAGCCAGCATGGTGGCAAAGCTCAGGTGGTGAAAAAGAATGTTTAGTGACTTACACCACCTGAAAATCCTGTTGGGCTGTGCTGTGCCCTCTCCCAAACCAAAGTCTATTCCAAAAGTGGATCTGTGCCCTTTTGCTCATAGAAATCTCTTGCCTAAAATCAGTAGAAAGCCTAAGTATTCTCTTTCGCTGTTAAATTATGATGCCTAGAATGCATTAAAATGGCATTTGTGTTTGAAAATTTAGTTTAATTTACCTTCTCTGGTGGCTTGAAAGGCCCATTCCTCCACGTTGCACATCTCGTAGACCCATTGAATGCATAGGAACTACACAGTGCTGAAACCACAGCATAATCCCTGGTGCTTTTTACCTAAACTTCTGCTGCAAAGGGCTCTGAGCAGCGCTGGCAGGTGCTGGAATTTTTGTGCCTCACACCTGCCAGTGGGCCTTTGCCATACTGATGCACCAGTTTGTCTTCTCTAAAACTTGGAGGACTGCTTCTATTCTCTGTTGATTACTTGTTTACCTCTTACGTTTTTCTACATATATCCTAGTGAACCTTACAGTCTCTCATTTGCGGAGAATGGGACTGAGAGGAGCTTCTTCTGTGCATCCACTAGACCGTGGGGATGCTGTAACAGCCTTGGGCGTGCCCACACCTCCTGAGGGCCTGCAGTGCAGAGTCCCCTTGGCTAGTGTTGGTCCATGTTGGCCCATCACAGCCCTGAGGTGCGTGGAGGCAGTGGCTCAGGAAGGAGCACAACAAGGAGCTCTGCCTCGTGCCAGCCTTCACAGACACCCAGGGCTTCCTGCACCACTCACTTCAGTGCTTTGGGGATTCATTTCTACTGAGACATCACTGATGTCTCTCTGCAGTGGTGTAGGAGAGAATTCACCCTTGTGCCAGGGCCTGGCATGCATGGGTAAGCTTGGACCCCCCAGAGAAATGCACCCACAAGGAATGCCTTTCCTGTTTCTGCCCTGAAGTTCTCTTTGCCTTTGTAGACAGGGGAGTCGTCTCAGACAGAAACCGTCTCTGAGGAGAACAAGAGCCTGATGTGGATCCTGCTGAAGCAGCTGCGGCCTGGCATGGACCTGTCACGGGTGGTGCTGCCCACCTTCATCCTGGAGCCACGCTCGTTCCTTAACAAACTCTCTGACTACTACTACCATGCCGACCTGCTCTCCCAGTAAGCAGCACTCAGGGAGTGAGTGCCTCACCTGGGCACTTCTCTCACATCTGTGAAAATATGGAGGTCACTGGCTTCAGTGTAGATCAAGCCAGGCACCAGCTGCAGTGACTTTTTACAGACAGACTGCTGCCAGTGAGGGGCAAGGAAGGAAAAGTTAAACTCCAGACAAGCCCACCTTTGCACATGGACATGTTTGCCACTGTTGGCTGGAACCGATGGGAATTCAGCCGATGCCTTGGAGTTTTGCACAACAGAGCTGTGCCACCTCCTGGCGTACTTGTGTAGACGGGGGAATAGGACAGAGAGCAACCAAAGTTGTCAAGCACTTCTGCTCCCCAAAGCAATATAATTAGGATGGTTGATAAACAAATAGAAACATCTTTTAAAACCATTGATGAGAGACGCCTGCTGGGAGCAACAGAGTAGAAAATAGGAAATGTTAGGCTTCCAGATAGGACCTGCCTTCTCAAGGAGATATTGAGACCCTGGTGGATTGTAAAACCAGGGTGTGCAATATTCTAATAGCAGCACTACTTACTAATTTTTATTCCACTTTCTCTGGGTAATTACAGAATCATGGTATTTTCAAGCCTTGTTTGTGGTATTTGTACCATCTTAAGTTAAAGAAGTAGTTTTCCTCAGTGCTGAGATGTAAGAACACTTCAAGAGGTTTCAAAGTTTTGTTAAAAAGTTGTTAAATTTGTGGTTTGGGTAATCCTTCTGATTGAATTTTGCAATAACTTACCGAAGCTGATTTTTAAATCTGGCTAATTGGTTGGAAATACCAGGAATGCCTTTGGTTTTGTTTACTTCCTGCTTCATCTTTGAGCATTGTTTGGAGGTACTGGCTAAGATGACCTTTTGAAGTCCCTTCCACCCTGAAGTAGTGCATGAGATCTCAAAGTACCATTAACATTCATGTAGCACAGCAGTTTTAAAGATCTTTTATGAAAGAGGGAAACAAAGAAAAGAGGAAAAAAAAAAAGTGTTTGGCTTTGATGGTATAGGTTTCTTTTTATGACTCACACTGTTGTGCTAAGTGGGACACAATACTAGTGTGAGTCATAAACTGGTTAATGTGGCAATCCCACATTAACCTACTCAAATGCCCAATCAAACCTGATACACTCCAGTAATTTTATTAGTCTTTCTGCAGAAATGCGGGGCAAGGGGTTTTAACAGTTTGTGTTGTGTGACATATGTCACTAAAAAAATATATGTATTTCTGCTGGAGACACCTTTTTCACTGGCAGCAGAGCAGAAGTTACTGCCCTTTAGTTGTGGGGGAATACAATTGAAATTGATATTATTATACTGGTAAGAAAATAATGGGATGTGTGACCAATATAAAGAACATTTTATGTTCTGTTCTGCAGGGCCGTCCTTGAAGATGATCCCTACACTCGAATGAAGCAAGTTTTGAGGTGGTATCTGTCCGGCTTCTATAAGAAGCCAAAGGTAAAATGAGGCATGAAACTGGGGTTGTAATGGGCATTGAAATCTTCTGCTATGGTTTTGTTTAATTTCTCTATTGCCTCGCCTTTGAGACTTTGCCTCTTTTATTGCTCAGAAGACTTTGACCATTACTTTTAAAACTGGGGTTGCATTTGGTTTCAGAGTAGATGGTGAATGCAAAAGAGTGGCAGTCAACCTCAGAACCTTTGCAGTGGACAGTTAGAAAGCAAAACTGGTCATCAACAAGTAACATGCCCTGGGATGCAAGATTTTTCCCTTTGCTGAAAGCAGGTCTCCTTTCTCTTTTCAGGCCAGTTAGTACCACCATGCCATGTCTCCACATCAGTATGCACCTGCTATGTATAGTAGCAAAAATAATAGTTTGATCATCTTGTAAGGCTTTGACTGGGCAGTATTAAATATTAAATTGGTCAGAATAGCAGATTAATCCATGGCTCAGATGAAAAGATTAGATTAGATTAGATTAGATGGATATGTAACTGGTTCTTCTTGTGATTGACTTTGTTTAAAACATCAGAGAAAAAACTATTATATTGTTTTGTGGCCATCTGTAGCATTGGATTGCAAATCTTCATTTGTAGCAGGTTTTGATTACTTGGTTTTTCAGGGAATAAAAAAGCCATACAACCCTATTCTGGGAGAGACATTTCGCTGCTGTTGGTTTCACCCTCAGACGAACAGTCACACATTTTACATAGCAGAACAGGTAAGTTGCTTTGGATGCTCAGGTGTTGCAAACACCAGCCTGCTTGCACCTCCATGCATAGAAACACTACTCGTCTCACCTTAGGAGAGGAACCTGGAACTCTCTGTAAACAGAGCAGAACATGGGGTAAACTGGCTGCTGATCTTTTTTCTTTTCAGATTTACAGAAATTGTGTGAAGCTTGGTGGGCACTCAAGACTATAAAAGCAGGTCTCCCATATATAACATCAGCTTCTGCAGTAAAGACCTTTTCTGTGGGATTCTGCCCCACTGTTTTCTTATTGTTAATGAAATATGGGTTGTGTTGCCTCTGTCAAAAAGGGCATAAAGCACACAACCAAATCCTTCCATCTTTTATTTCTAAACTTTCTATGATGATTTTAATAGGAATAAATCGAGGGCTTATCTCTCTGTCTTTGTGATTAAATGAAGGACAGAGCTCATAAATTAACGGGCCTGACAAAAGGTAGTTTGAGATTTACAGTGTTAATAAAGGGATCTGAGGACTGTGTGGTCTTTGGTAAAGGGACTCCCTGTTTCACATACATTTTTTCCCTATTTAATTAGATAATTTTAGCTTTGTTAAATTTTTTATTTCAGCCACTGCATGCATTTCATGGAGGTTATTTGAATGCTGCACTAAAGTTCTGCACTGTTCATTTATTGTCTTGAAAACTTTACACTCTACCTGTTGGCCTAAAAGTGATCTCATGCGTACAAGCTCAAGAAAATACAGGGTGGGGGAGAAAGATTAGATGTGTAATGCTCTCATACATAATGGTGTCATGTATCATGTTCCCCCCTTTAGTGTGCACCCCCCACCCTGCTTGGCCTGTGCAGACTGCTCTAAATGACCTCTGCCTGTTTTTATCCTAGGTGTCCCACCACCCACCAGTGTCAGCTTTTCATGTCAGCAATAGGAAGGATGGATTCTGCATTACTGGCAGCATTCTAGCTAGGTCCAAGTTTTATGGTAAGGCATTAAGTCTAGGCCTCTCCCAGGTAACGTTGTGGCATCCCTTTTGGTCTGTTTTTCAATTGTTCCTGAGTGTGTTGAGAGTTAAGAACAAAGAAATGGTTGACAAATCTATTGCCAGGATAGCCTAATTCCTTGTCTTGGCTCTCCTGGGTCTTCTCCATTTCCACCATTTCAGTGTGACACCACTCTGATGTTAAAAGAAATAAAAAATCAGATAGAAAGAGGGGGAGCTTTAAAAATTTGTTTTTCAGAAAGCAAAGGCTCATGACGATGTCACGATCGTCAGTGTGCGCTCAGTGCTCACAGATGAGTCACTTTACAGCTCTCTGACACCCAGCCAACAAACACAACAGCCTCTGAACAAACTTAAGCTTTTATCTGGCTCCCAGATTCCCAAGAGTTGAACTCCAGAGCTTCAAAATGTCCTCCAGTCTTTTAGTATCAATGGACAGCACAACTCCAGGCTCTGAAACAGTGTTACTATTTGAAATGGTTTTTTTGTTTAGACAAACGTTCCTTATTTACTATCCTCTGCTAAGCGTGTTTGCTGAAACACTTCTAGATAGTCTTTGCTGTCCTTCTGGCAATTTCGTTCATTTAGGATCATCCACAATCAGAAAAGTTGTGAGAACAGGAGGACCTGGGCTTCTAAGCTCCCACTAATGACCTCTTTAATCTACTGCTCTTTCTGCAAGAGAGGCTAAATGCCAGAGCAAATAAGAGCCATACAGCAGTTTGTTAGAGCTGCCTACCTCCAGCTGTGCATGGTTTGCAGGGTCCTGAATCATGAGCATTTCATATCTCTTCTTTCTTTAGCGACCTACATTTAAATGGAAATGCTTTTTCTAAAGTAGGAGGAGGGGAAAAGTATAACGTGAATTTTTTTATGGGTACGTATTTGTTTTTTTAAATTCTAGGCAACTCACTTTCTGCGCTGTTGGATGGGAAAGCAAAGCTTATGTTTCTAAACAGAGGGGAAGACTATATAATCACTATGCCGTATGCCCACTGTAAAGGTATGGAATGACTCTTCAAATAGGAAGCAAACAGAAAGAGTAACAAAATGGTGTCTTCCTGACTGACTTTGTGCTGGCTCTCTCCTCTCAAGTAGCTGGGACTGGGAACTCCAGAGAGCTTCATGCCAGTCATAGCGCTCAGCAGGAGATGAGTAATCCTCACTGAAGTCTTCCTGGTTTACCTGTGCACAGCCCAGGAGAGAATTAGGCCCATCAGCATTAGTTTTCACACTATGCAGAAGCAGAAAAATACTGCATAAATGCACTGCAGATAAAATGGAAAGAATAAGACTGTATTTCTGAGCTTCTGAAGATAAGAAGTTTTTCCTGTCTTAACACTGAAATTGCTTGATATATTTTCTGGCTTTTTGGGAATAAAGGAAATTCCTGACTTCTCTTCCCATTCCTTTGTTATTCTAATCATTGCATTTCTCAGAGTATGAGCTGCCTCAGTGAGGCTGGCAGCTGCTGCTGTGTGGCTTTGCTCTGTGGAGCCAGTGTGCACTGAGGCTGGGGCGTGGCTGCTGATTCATTGCTCCTCAGGAAGCACTGCTCCTCAGAAAGCATTCCTCCTCAGGAAGCATTGCTCCTCAGGAAGCTCTGTATGCAGCATTTCCACTGCAGAGATAAAATCAGCAGTTGAATCCTATTTTGGGGGTTGAATATTTTTTAATTTCACACATTGACTTCTACGTTTATATTTAAGGGCCTGGGTACCTGAAAACAGTAACCTCATAATATCATGCCCTCTGGGAAGTGTTCTAGTGCATAAATCTTTTTCTTACCAATTTTTCTTTTTCTGCAAATGACCTCTTTAGCAAATGGTAAACATGTATGAGAAGTCCCCTACGTGACCTCTAGTCTCCCAGATTCTGGTGAATCCCATTACAGCTTCTCTCTTCTTCAGTCACCCTGAGAGAACTGACCCTGAGTCACCCTGAGAACTCTTTAAGCACTAGTATGAATGAGGTTGCTGGGCACAACTTTCCTTATTTTTCCTGGCCCACTTTCAGCTTGCCACAGGTGCACTAACAGTACTTGTGAGTAATCTATTTCCTAGCTGGTCTTATAAATGGGGAATATGGACTCAGGGGGAGATTCTTCATGCTTATAGTAAACAGCCATTTCCTAGAAACCTCCGGTTCTGTCTTTTCAAAACTTTAAGCCAAGTAATGAATTTCACAGTGTGTCAGTAAGAGCCAGGTTGACTTGAGACGGCACGTTGCTTCCATTGGGGCCTCTCTTAAGCCTGTTTTTTCCCTTTCAGGACTTTTATATGGTACCATGACAATGGAGCTTGGAGGAAAAGTTACCATTGACTGTGAGAAAACTAATCACAGGGCAGAACTGGAATTCAAGCTAAAGGTAAGAGACATCGTGGCTCCATTTTGAGTGGGTCTCAGGCTTGCCCCTGTGCCCCAGGCAGGGTTTGGCCATACACACCTGATCATTTCCATACCAGCAATATATGTGAGCACCAGGGCTGTACCTGCTTGGAGAGAAGGTTCTGCCTCATGCAGCTCAAAGTGACCCCAGAAAGCCTTAGTTTTACATGACTTTTTCACTGCTGGTGGCTACTGGCCAAATTTTGTTCTGAAAGTTTGGCAACGGCTGCATGGCTTCTGTTTAGGCAGGGACAATTAGTTTTGCTTGAGAAATACAGTGAGTGTACAAAGTATTTTGAGACAAGTTAGGATGTGGATTTTTGGGCTAGCTGTCCAGCAGCCATCACATCAGTACTCTTATCTTGGAGGCGTTATGGTGAGCTAGCTGCACCTTGTGTTTCTCAGGGCTACAGGCCCTTGCTCTGATGGCAAGGTGAGAGCCCGTTGTCAGGCAGGTTATTCTGAGTGGCTGTCACACTGGCAAGTCTTGCGCTGACTTGTTCATGTAGCTGGTCCCTCCCCTAGAAAGCCTGGTGATGCAAATTTATGGTATGCAGGCAAAATGGAGACATCTTTGAGCAGTCCTGTTATTACGTGGGTTAAAATTTGGGAGGGAAAGTGATAACCTTTAACTTTTCTTGGGCAGTTAACTTGCTTTTTAAGGAGCATCCATTTCTCTTCTGCTCCAACAAACAATTTCTTGCCTGATCATAAAATGAAATAGGGAGAACTAAGAGACTGCAGGACTTCAGAGTTGCAGCCTTAGCCAACATAAATGTGAGAGACCACTGGAGTTAGGGGAATCTTTTGCAAACTGAGTTTTTTGAGGGCAATAATATTTTTCTGTCTTTATTTGCCCTTACAAAGGGAGCTCTTGCTCCTTGTATTTCCCTGACATTTGCACATGCTTGTCTTTAAAGCCTGTTCTTCCCATAGGCCTGGTGTACTGTGTTATGGCCACTGGGATGTTTCCCTGACTTGGGCGTCATCTCAAACCTACAAACACTTCAGAGCTTAAAGTGCTTCTTTTCTGGCTTGAAAACAGTATACTTCATCCAAACATGTCTCAGCAAGGTCCCCATGACGTAATTGCATTGCAATGCTCTGCTTGGATAACATCCTAGCTGTTTCTAGTAGAATTATGAGAGGTTAAAGATAAACCCTATAACTTTGTTTTTAATCTGGATGTGTACCAGTTCCCTGCTGGATTGTACAGATTGATGCTTGAGATACATGCAATTATTTTATCTGTGGGTGTTGTGTGAAATTTGGGGTTATATTGGTATTTAACACACACACACACACACACACGAAAAGAAAAAAGCCGTTTCTCTGCATAAATGTTATTGGAAAGTGCCTGCTAAAGTGTCTGAAGAGATGTGTTCTGTGAATAAAAGAGGTGCTCACTCTCTCACTGGTGTTCCCTGTGTTTGGCAGCCTGGAGATGGGTGGAATTTTCATTTGCTCTGGGATTTTTTCCTTGACTCTGGAAATACCCTTTTTCTTTGGTTTGTGGGGGTTTTTTGCTGCTAACAAGAGCATCTTCACACATTGCCACACTGCTTTTGCTGTCCCATAAGCAGGAAGAGTCACCACTAGTGCTGTTCCTTTTCTTGGAACAAGGCTGCAAACGATAATGTGATTCTGGACAGTGGGAAGGAGTTGCCCACATACACTTATCCTGATGTCTGGCTGACAATAAGTAAGTGTATTTCCAATAAAGATGAGGCTTTGCACTCCTGAGTGTTAATACACCTCAAGGCTTATCTCCCTATCTGCAGCTACAGTGTTTGTGGAAAAGGAAGAGGGCACAATATGAAAGTCAAAATCTATGTTCAATTCAGTGTGCTTTAACCACAGAAATAGTCAAGCACTTTCTTCCGTCCTGTTGCATCAATGTGTTTGGCTCCCTTCTAGTCCTCACTTAGACTGACCACATTTGCTGTTTCTCTTCTCCCGACAGCCCTTCTTCGGTGGCAGCGCGAGCATTAATCAGATCTCGGGGAAGATTAAATGTGGAGAAGAAGTGCTAGCGAGTCTCACTGGACACTGGGTAACATATGATAATCGAAGTTGCTGACAGGTTACATGCCCATGGCTGCAGGGTTCGAGGGAGGACTGGCAGCTCTTGACAGGCTCTCTGCATTGGAATGGGCCCTGGGAGGGCCCTGTCCTGCCTCTTCCCACCAGCCCAAGGGTGTGCAGATGAGCAGAGCCTGGGCCACACCTCTCAAGATACTTCTGGGGGTCATTTACTCTTCAATATTCCATCCATCTGCAGTGTGAGTAACACTGTGCTCCCAGAGCCTGTGCCCAAGCTGGGAACAGTAAGGAGGGTCTCCATCAAAGCCAATGGTTCTGTATTTAGGGTCTGAGGCTTAGGACAAGCACTGACAGCAGGAGACACAGTGTGTAGTAGGTGTGATCGTGAAGATCATGAAGCTCCCTTTTGTCTGGTGTGTTCAGTACTTCCCCAGTTAGATCGGGATCAGGGAAGAACTTAGATGGTTTTGAATTCATTATTTTCACAGCAAACCTTTATGGTAGAAGACAGTTACTACCCTGTTCATTAGCTGAAGGACAGAGACATAGATTCGGTGAGGGTCTTATCTGTATGGGCAGCTCAGAACAGTCAGCAGAGTGCCTGGCACCTTTGTGCACCCAGTACACACAAGTGATTCTCTCAAAGTCGTCCTCAAGCCAAAATCCAGCAAGAATAAAGTTGCACAGTGAATAATGTAGTCTAATTTTGATTGGAACTCCTGGTACCTGAAACAAAAGCAAGTGTGCCCTGGCTTTGGGTTGGACACCTAGGTATTTCTCTCAGCAACATTTGGACATCTACATCATCATTACAGTTGGCCTGTGCTCCCTTTCCAGTCTATAGAAATTGCCACTTCTGGGACAAGATTTGTCTCATCCTGAAGGAGGTGTTTAAAGTAGGCCAGGTGAAATGTGCCTGGATAAAGGCCTTTCTATAGTGAGGTCCTAACCACAGTGTAGCCTTTGGTACTGGACTCGTGCTGTCAGGCAGTCTGTCTTTTTACATAAAAAGCTAACGACCATTTTGAAATTGGGAGATTTGCCCTTTCTAGGCATATACAAGGGAATTGCTCCATTCTGAGCTCCCTGTCCTGCAGGATCAGCCCTGTCAGTGGTGAGTTGTGCTGGGCTGTGGAGTACCTTGTCTGCGGTGGGTCCTGCAAACACCACCTGTGAGAGCACTTCTGCTGAGCCCCATGGTTGTGTGCTGCTCAGCTCCCAGCCTTCTGCTTATACACTCCTGCTTTGTTCTGTGTCCTGGTTGTTCGTGGTGCACTGAACTGTAATGATGTATAAAAGAAGTTAAATGGCTTTGGAAGGGTGGCTCTGTAAGCTGCTCTGTGAACAGAGGAGCTGCCCTGCAGCGGTAGGGATGGAGTTGGTTCTCTTCCCTCCCCACCGGGAGTATTGGCCTGCTCTCCTGGCTTTTCTCTGACACCATCCAGTTTCCTGACAGAAATCCTTGCATCTAAAAGGTAAATCCTCTGCCTCAGGACCTGAGAACCCACTTGAATAAAGAAGGAAAGCAAATCCCAATGCTTTTCAGTCCTAGGATCACAGCAGCAGCTGAGTGCTGGTATATATGCTTCTCAGAGATGCATGTTGTGGTGCTTGATAATGCCTGCCTGCCTCATCCTATCCACACTGGGGGTCTCCTGGGGACCTGAGATCAGTCCTGGAACTAGCACATTGGGACATGGCAGAGGAAGTCCTGAGGGAGACTTTGAGGAGGGATGAGAGTCCCTCAGGGTTGAAGGCATTTCACAGCTGAAGATGTGATGACTTTGAGACACGATTCAAGGAACAGGGCAGGGAGAGAAATGCAGCCAACGGGATGCAAAGAAATTAGGCATCTACTGGCAAAGCCAATAGCCATGACCTAAATAAGATTCACCTGATCCTCATACCATGACCAGGCAGCTGAATGGCACCAATGCGCTGCTCAGCAGCTGTAACCACAGATTCATTCCACTCGCAGTCAGTGTCAGGCTCTTCACTCCGTAAACTTCCTTCTCTGGCTCTGTGGCATTGCTGCTCTGTGAGCAAGGCTGGGAAGCAGATTAGCTGAACAGGGACACAGCAATAATGTCTCGCCAGCTTCAGATCAGCTGGTAGTTGGTTGCCAGTTAAATTGGCAAGGAGTAAGGATTGAAGACCCTTGGCATTTTGAAGTGCTAAATGAAATTTGGGAGCAAGAACAGAAAAGCCTGAAACAGACCAAAAAAAAAAAAAAGTGAAAGAGTATCTCAGCTTTAGCTCTCCTTTCTAGGCGATAGTATTTCAGTAGGCTCTGTGTGAAATTTCAGCATTGAGGAATAGAAGAAATGTTGAAAAAGGAGCTGGGGATCTTGTTTATATGTGCCAGGTGGTAGCTGGGAGGAATAGTGGGGAAAGAAGAGCATCTTAGGGCTTCTGTGGGCACTCAGGTCTGGGGACAAGACTTAACAGAAGGAAGCAGGTCCCTTTTCTACTCTGATTAATGATAAATTCGGCCACTGTTTCCGGCAGTGCCTCACCTCATTCATTTCAGAAACTTTCAGGAAGTGAGATTTTATCAGACAGAGGAGGAAAGAAGCCTCCTAACCAATGGGTATCCCTTACCATCATCCAGGAGCAGCTTCAATTTGTCGGGATTAATTTCTGCCTTGGGTTTCTGATTTTCATTAACCTTTTAATTTAATTTTCCTTCTCAGGATGGGGAAGTGCATATAAACGAGTTGAAAAATGGGAACACAGAAATGTTCTGGAACCCCACCAGCGAAGTGCGAAGGCAGAGACTGAAGCGCCACATTGTGCTGTTTGAGGAGCAGACGGACTTTGAGTCAGAGAGGTAGGGAGCTTGGGGAACATCTCACTGCTGCTTCTCTCCTCGGAGCAAGGTTCGGATCAGCAGGGCTCCTCCGATTCCTCAGCACAGTCCTGGAAAGGCAGTGACCTGCTTTATCGGCACATATTACCCAGCCATTTACCTGTTTCTTTCCAGGCTATTACCTCAGGAGTGTTTCCATGAAGTACAGCTCTGGAATAGGCCTGGGCTGAGAAATAGTGGAGGCTACATTTTACCTGCCTAAAATAACAATTCCACCTGGACTCCAGAGATCTCTGTAACTGCTGGAGCATTTTATGAAAGGGCAGGATGTCATCCTGAGGTTGGATATCTTGTTAAGAAGGGTTATTTCAACCACAAGCTCTTAAAGTAGATGTAGGAATTGTGGGAAGTCCTGGCATCCGCAGAGCAGTACTTTGAACCGCATAACAGGATTCTGTGAATGAATGTAATTAAACGGATATTTAACCCTGCCTCATAATCTCAGCTGAGATCTCCAATGAAGTCTGCACCATGCTTTGTAGGGTGATCTAGGTTACCTAAAAATGTTGTTCTGGCTCATGATTTAGTGTCCTGGTTTGACCCTGGCTAGGTACCAGGTACCCGTGAAAGTCACTCACTCACTCTCCTCTGCATCTGGACAGAGGAGAGAAAATTTAACGAAGGGTTCATGAGCTAAGATAAGGACTGAGAGAAAATACTCATCAATTACCATCGAGGGCAAACCAGGCTCAACTTAGAGATAAAAAGTGAATTTATTGCTAACAAAATCAGACCAGGATAATGAGAAGTAAAATAAGCCCCTAAAAACACCTTCCTCCCACCCTCCTTCCTAGC
The DNA here is from genome assembly GCA_013398115.1 of Falcunculus frontatus. Lineage (NCBI taxonomy): Eukaryota > Metazoa > Chordata > Aves > Passeriformes > Falcunculus > Falcunculus frontatus. The sequence goes on along the minus strand of VZRV01005924.1, from coordinate 661,269 downwards.
TCTACCTCTTCCTCCAGTAGTGCAAGGAGAACAGGGAATGGGGGTTGTGCTCAGTTCATCACCCAAGGCTTCTCCTGCTGCTCAGGGAGAGGAGGGCTTCCCTGCTGCACTGTGGGTCCCTCCCACAGGAGACAGCTCTCCATTAACTTCTCTATCTTGGCTCCATCTCATGAGCAGCAGCTCCCTGTAAACTGCTGCAACATGAGTCCATCCCACGGGCAGCTGGCCTCCCAAAACTGCTGCAGCGTGGGTCACTCTTCCAGGGAGTCTTTCACGTACAGGCTCCTCTCTCCACGAGCCTCCCACAGGGTTACAGCGTCCTCTCAGGCTTCTGCTCTGGTGTGGGTCTCCTCCACAGGCTGCAGGTGGATCTCTGCATCCCTGTGGATCTCCGTGGGCTGCAGGGGGACAGCTGCTTTACCACTGTCCTCACCACAGGCTGCAGAAGAATCTGGGCTCTGGCACCTGGAGCACCTCCTCCCCCTCCATCTGCACCGGTGTCTGCAGGGCTGTTCCTCTCCCATGTTCACCACTCTTCTCTAGTCACGATTAAAACTGTACCACAACCTTTCTTTTGATTTCTTCTTCAATATGTTATCACAGAGGCACTACCACCATCCCAGCCTTGGCCAGCAGCATGTCCATATTTGGAGCCATCAGGGACGGCCAGATGTTGTGGGCGCTTCCAGAGCTTCTCACAGAAGCCACCTCTGTGGCCCCCCTGTTGCAAAAAAACAGGCCATGCAATACACTTAGTAAACCGAGGGAATGATTAATGATTAATGCACATGGAACAGTTGTTGAGCCAAGAGAATTATGTTTTGAGCAATGTTATGTGGAGCTGGCTGGCTTTAAACAAATGAGATGTGCTTCCTCTCCACTTTGCTCAGCCAGCCCCAGCCAACATCCCGAGCCAACACATGCAGTTGCTACCTGGCTCTGCATTACATTGTCCACTTCTCTGTGGACATCTGATTTTGGTGTTGCATCACATCACACTAAAAAGATGCCCGTTTTCATAAAGGTAAAGAAAGGGTTTGCATGAAAATAAAAACACGTGAAGATTTAGTTTGTTCTGGACAGCAGTGGGCATTATGGGCAATAAAGTCTGTATTTGTAACTTACGGAGAAGATTTAACTCTGCAGAGCAGGGCAGACCACAGTGCATTTACCTATTAATCTTCAGAAGAAGATTCTTTTAAAGGAGAATCTTGGTCTTGTGGGCAAAGAATCTCCAGTTCTCTGTTTACCAGAGTTTATGGCCAGAGCTGACTTTCTTTGAGACATCAGAGATTAATAATGATACATGTATCCAAGGGAAGGAGGCAAAAGGGAAAGTTACAGAGATCCTTAATAGACATTCCACCAAGCTCCTTCTTATGCTGACAGTTGCATGAATAAATTGCCATCTAATCCGGGTTATATTCTGCCTGAATTGCTTAGTCTTTCCTGCAGTGCTGAAAATCACCTACTTTCACAATTGCTGAAGAATCTCTGAAGCTCATACCATCATGCAGCTCAATGTGGAGGGTCTCATTGTCTGACACATGCAGCTCTTGATGGAGTAATTTGCCCTTGTCAAACAATTCTGTGCTGTCCCTCTAAGGTTGTTAGAATTAGAGGACTCACTCTCTACACCACTTCATTCCTTAGGCTTTACACCACAACTATATTTTCTCAGGCTTTTATTTCACTCCTCTCTCCCCCATCCCCATCACTGAGTGTCCTTCCTCTGTTTCTGGGAGAAAAGATTCATACACAGAAATATGGGAGTGACTTGTTAAAATTCAAAGGAAAGGAAGGCATTGCTCTGCATTCAGTGAATTATCTAAGAGGCTGCATTTTTGGAAGTGCTGTGTTAATATACAGGGATAGAAACATAATGAAAGCTTCAGGATCACTTTTAAATTAAGAGCTTCACAGCAAGCTCCAAATAAAATGCAGTAATGAATTCATCTTCTAAATGGCGGACAGGTGTTTTGTGGAGCTGGGAATACTGGCACAGCCTGGATCTCCTGCACACATTCTAAGCACTAAAGCACACAGTAATGTTTTGCGAGGGCTAGCTGCTAGTCTCAGAAGTATTTCCAATCTGAAATGAAGATAAAAGTGCTCTGATTAGAGGAACTGTGGAGAGGCTGATTCCAGCTTGGCTACAGTACAAAAAAAAGGTATTGATTTTTCTCTGATAGAAGGCAGATCCTGTCCCCAGGGCAGATGCTCAGTGAGAACAGATCATATGACAGATGACGTATCCTTTGGCAGCTGCAAACAAGTGTGAGTGAAAACCTGCATTCGTGCTTGCAGCTTGTGAGCACGAGGACATGCTTGTTGCTTGTGGATCGAATTAGCTTCCTACAGACCTGGTTGCTAATCCCGTGTAGGAGTACAACATTGCACGTGCAATTGCAAGATGTGCACATGAATTAATTTTCCAGTGCTTCTAAACTTTAAATATAAAGCCTTTGTTTTGCGAATAGACATTGACACAAAGGCTTCTAAACAGAAATGCCTGAAAGGATGAGGAACAGAACAGATTCTCCATCAGTCACCTCTAAAGACACCACGGATCTCAGTGAGATGAACACAGCTTCCTTATGACACACACAGACAGCACTGAAGAATTTAATGATTATTGTAGGTGATGTTATCTAAGAGAAAGTTACTTCATCAGGTCACTAATACAGCATTCACTGTTGCCATTCTCAGTTCCTTTAACTTACAAGCCAAAAGAGAGGCTGAGCAATCCTGATACAGTTCCACTGGAGCATCAATAGACCCAAAAAGTTTCAGCTCTAAAGTTCCAGCTGGCAAAATACAGTGTCGGTTCTAACGTGGTTCAACTTCCTTCCCTGTTTATTCCTAGGCTTTGGCAGCACGTTACCAGTGCAATAAACAAAGGTGATCAGCACAAGGCAACGCAGGAAAAATTTGTGTTGGAAGAGGAGCAGAGGAATGCTGCCCGGGAGCGGAGGGAAAGCGGCACGGAATGGAAACCGCTGCTGTTCCAGCACGATGCTGGGACCAACGAATGGCACTACAAATACGAGGAGTGAGTGCTGGGCTTGGGGCTCACAACAGAACTCACTGCCTGAGTCCCCAGGGATGCAAGCGGGGCTGCAGATGTGTAATTGGAGCCTTGCCGTCCCCCAAAACCATGTCCAGAGCTTGCCCTTTTTCCAGCTCCATGCCATCACTAGAATACATATTCATGATACTAATTAGGAATAGCTGGAAACGAGGGCTCGGCAATGGAAAATCCACTGTGCCATTGATATAAATCCCTGTTGTTGCAATTAAGCGCGGAGTCACTTAGCAGAGATTTTCTGCACTGTTCAGAGCAGAGTTAACAACTGTGCTCTTCTCCCCTGGGCAAGAAGGGTGAAGCCTCTGAAGACTGAACCCCTTCACTTATTGCAAGGAACTGTGAATGTGCAGGGAAGTATATGTTAGCCCTGTCATGCATCTGGAAACTCTGGTTACCCTTGGGGACGATACCCTGATGCATGTGGAGTTAGTGTATTGGTCTTAACATACCTAATGTGGGATTCTTGCTTTTCTGATGATTTTTTTCCTTTGGTCTCAAAAGTCTAAGACCTTGGGATCCTTTGAACGACATTGCCCAATTTGAGAAGGATGGAATACTTCAGACAATGGAAAGACACTTATCCACAAGGATGTCAAACCACAAAGCAACATGCATAAACAATCAAATGACACGGCACAAGGTAAAAAGCGTGTTTTGGGGAATATAGTATTCTTTACGATCGTTTAGATACAGCCCTTTTCTACAGCATTTTCACGTAAGCACAGCATAGGCTGAAAGGTTTGTTTTGGGTAAATACAGCTTGTGACCATAGACCTGCCGTATTATACCATCATTAACTCCAAATAATTATAATTATTGATTGATGTATTCTATCCATTTTGGCATTTTTCATCCACCTGATGTTAGTGGCAGTGACTCTTACACTGAGTTTTGCACATGACAGAGCTGAACTTCACTGTTCAGTGTTTCCAAAGCAGAAAACTTCCCGCAGGTTTTGAAGTACTCAACTGAGATCCCATTGAAACTGACTTCAGTTTCAGTCTTGCCATCAACCTTTATCACTCACTCAGGCAAGAAACATCTTTCCATCCTCTCCCTTTAACAGAGATACTCCTCTATTTCACTACTTTCATCTTTAGAGTGATACATGGCATTCGTAACACACTTTGCAAATGTAGAGCTGCTAAACTAACCAAGTATAACCCATATTAGACTGAAAAACTTGCGTCTTACTATGTACTTAGACTTTTCTTTTATAAATACCCCACATTTGAATGTCTCTGATTCAGTGGGGTAGTTGAGGTTCATAACTACTTTTCGGACTCTCTCGTGAGAAGTTTGAATCAATGTGTTTGATCTACTCAGCTGAGAGAGAGGGAGAAACTTTCCAAAGAGCATCAAGAAATTAGGCATAAAAGTTCTGTGATGTTTAGATACTTCATTCACCTTCTGAAAAATCTTCACTGGGGAGTTTGATTCTAAGTTTTTCTTCTTTTCAGCCTTTCTCTTACATACCTGGTTGAGCTAGGTATGCAACTCAGCAAAGGAGCTATAAGGTTCATCCACAGTATGTGTCAGTTAAAGCTGAATAATTTGGATAGGTGTCTTAAGAATGTTGTTGTTTGAGGAAATGCTTCTGTATGAGGCACATGGGTGATATCCTTAAGTAGCTGCCAGAGTCCAGCCACTAGGAATTGCTGAGAAAGCAGTCAAACTTCACAATCTCACATGTACTTCCCTGAATTGGTTTGTTTCAAGCAAACACACACATCTTCAGTTTGATAGAGACTGAGTCTCTTTTAATCCCTGTTTTATCCAGAGGTCTGCCAAAGACTGCAGGCGCCGCAAAACAAGCGATCAGCCATCCAACCACAGCCAGAACACAGAGAGCAGCTGTTCAACGCCAGAGTCAGTGCAGGAGCTCTCAGATGATGATGGCAAGTATTTGGGTATCACTGGGTCAGGCTTTAATGTTCTTCCCTTGGTACTTTATTCCTTGAGCCAGCCCTGGGACATTTGCCCTCCCAGTTAAGAGACAGGCCAACAGCCCACAGGCAGAGCAGAGAATGTTCTGCTTTTCTATTCTCTGTATGTACTGCTTCTCTTTCTGCCTTAAACAAGGACTTCCCAACTTCTGGCAAAATTGGAAAAATACACCGACATTCCAGTCAACAGATAGAAAACAGGCTTTGTTTCTCTTTCTCTGCCTTTGTTAGAGGTCACCTTGAATGTTTGAGAGAGGGGGCAGGTGTGAGTACTCTTTTCTCCTCCCCTCAGCTGGGAAGCATTGTTTCTTTAGAGCTGACTGAGAAGCACCCTGAGCCGGAGTCACAGAACCTGTTACAGTGGCCTGGGTCTTCTGAGTGGAAGATTTTGTTCCCCATCTCCTTCTCCCCATGTTTCGCCCTGAAAATGTCCCTCCTAGCAGTGACAATTAGATCACAGCCACCCACTTTCAGTGTTGTGTTTCATCACTACCACTGGAATGGTGATGCAAAACATAACTGTCCTTCAATACTTTGCCACAGGGTTTGAAAGCCTGTGCGCTCAGTGTGGGAAAGAAATGAATCACCTGAAGGAAATTCACACAGCTGTCTTATCCCTACAGAAAGCCCAACAGGACATACACAGGTAACCATTTTCTGTCATGAGATCAGTGATTTTAACGGGCTAAAGATAACTTACGGCATTTAACTCCTCACTGTGCCCTTTGGAGCTGCAGGAGTGCAGTTCAAGTTGTTGCAATTAAAGTAACCAATTAACACACGAGAAAGACAAACTCATGCTCTGCTTGAAACAGTGACGAGGAAATCTCTTCCTCTTAAGACTCTCGTTGTGGGCAAAAAGCATCACCTCAGCATGTTACACAGTTCGAGGTACTCCAGACTGAAAAACTGCTGTAGACGTTGAGAGGTGCTGGGCCAGGCCCTGGCTGAAAATAAGTCTCTGCCAGGCAAGAAGGTGTGAGGTCTCCCTTCTGGTTGAGCATGTCAGGAATTTCCTCAGTTTGCTGAAGAGATGCAGGGATGTGGTCTGAAAAACTGGGCTCCATGGTGAAAAGCACTAAACTGCATTGTTTTGTATAAATTTTGTATAAACTGTTTTGTATGGTTGCCGTCTGAGGAAAGCAGCAACCACACCTGCTGCTGACAGAGGGCTTTGCCCTGCAGACTTCTGTGGGGAGGGAGTCCTGCTGATTCCCCTCTGTGTGAGGAGTATTATCCAGCCCTCCCGAGTCTTCAGTGAGGTGGGATTCACGAGGCCTGCCGTTTCTGGATGCTAAAGTCATTGGTGGTATGGTTTTAGCTTCACTGCAGCTCCTGAGGGTGTCCAGGGCAGGCCCTTGTATTTGGGAAGGTTAGGACATAGGTTAAACTCATAGGCTTATGAGTGGGTGCTGGATGAAGAGATTTCTTGGGGTTTGTGCCCTTCCCATGCCAACCAGCTGCAGCCAGAAGCACTAACCTTCCTGTTAAAAAGAGGGAAGGAAAGTCTGTGGGGGCACACTGCTCTACCCATGAGGGTGTCACCGAAGTACAGGGATCCCTCCTGGTGTGGGAGTTCTGGGTATGCACACACGTGTGAATGCACACCTCTCTCCAGCACACAAATAATCATATTGCTTTCTTTTGCAGAAACCTCAGTGCTCTGAACAAAAAGTCCTTCCACAGGAAGGCCTCTTCTGAAAGTTTCCTCCTGGACTCTCGCTGTTGGTTTCTCCTCTGCATCTTTCTTACATGTCAACTCTTCATTAATTATGTCTTCAAATAAAACCACTACGTTTGGCAGCAATAATGATCACTGGCTGCAGGAGGGGGCCACTCGCGCAAGGAGCCCAGCGAGGCACCAAAGCACTTTAGAACCAACATGGCAGAGGTGGAAGAAAGTGGAAAAACGAGGTTAAAAAGGGACCTAGGAACCTGCAAAACTTTGTTCCTGCAGATTATGTCATTTTTGCCTTTTACATGTACATCTTCAAGGACCTCTTAACCTGTATGGGCCTTAATGCTGAAGCCAAATGTAGCTTTAATTGTGCAATTTGTTTTCTATGTTTTGTCATTTTCTGATGCAATTAATAATTACCCAGCAGTATTGGTAACCCCAAAATGGTAATCACCTCAACATTTTGGAAAGTCATGGGTGGCCTGGGTCATAGCTCCAGGAGTGAGGGAGAGCAGTTGGGGAGCTGTAAAGAACTGATGTCCACGGTGCCTGTCCGGCTGCCTTTAATTACAGGAGGGAGAACACTTGGTCCAAAAAATCCAGCCCTGGGATATTAAGTCATGATCTGTTTTGTCAGCCCACGCAGAATGGGACCTCAGGATGTGTTTTATTTTCCATTCCATGGAAATTGTAAATATGCACAACTTCCTAGAGCCATTCTTCTTTAGGAAATGGGAAGCATTCAGTGAAAGCTCCTTGTTTGGTTACGGAGCTGACTGGTGTCCTGGGTCTGGCCCATCGAGTGTGATGTCAGACACGCCTGTTTGTAAAACCTGGTCACTAACTATTACTGTTATTATTTGCTATATGGCTGTTTTATAATATCACACACTAGCATTGTAGAGAGAAATCCACTGCCCCAGCATAGGTGAGAAGGATGGGAGCGATGTAGGTGTACGTGTGTTCGGTCTTAGGCACATTTATTGTCAAAGGTCAGGAAAGAGGGAAGGTTTTGCCACTGCATTGTTCAACCCTGTTAATAGTCTTCCTATTTTACACCATTTTTTAAAGATTTGCAATATTTTCTGTAGACTGCAGACAATACTAAGCCTTTCTTTTCTGGCCTGAAGTAGTTCCAAGTGGTAAGTACTGCTATATATACAGCCTTAAAATACTTAGTGGTGGTGCCAGTCTGGGCTATCTTTCAATGTAAATGTTTCCAAATTTTTAAGTACATTCCTTGTCATATTCCCCAGTTAGGGGAAACCTGTTTGTGCTTGATATGTTGAAATAAAACTACACACAACTTTCAGTGGCAGTCTATCTGACAAATTATTTTGCGGTTTGTATCTGATAGTATTTTACAAGTAAATCACTTTTTAGAGGAAAAGCTACAGGAAATGGCCTCCAAGGGTGTCAGACATAGGCCATAAGAGAGAACAGCAATAGCAGTTTTGAAACCCCTCTGGCTGAAATTGTCAGAAGTTGTCTGAAATTGTCATCTAATTATAGCGACTTCCACAGAAAGAGGAGTGGTTCCCTTGATTTTTCACTGCTGTACTTACAAACGTACAAACTTGTCTTGGACTTAGGAAACCTTTATATCAAGGAAGTGGTTTGATGATAGTGAGTAGATTGTTCCATGGAGAAAACCACAGCTCTTTGTCATGACCAGGCAGGGTAAGAGCCAGCATCTGGAAGCCAGCATTCAGGAAACTGATCACAAATAGTAAAGGGTGAGAGTAGCTTTGTTATTAGTAAGAGTCTCCAGAAAACCCGAGTATTCTTCACCCTTGAGGAAACATCCTTGCAGAATATCAACATTATTGATCCATATTGGGTGCCTTTTTAGAGGACATCATCTTAGTCACTCTGTCTGAGGAAGTCTGACCTGTGCCACACATGGTGTAAAACTCAGTGAGAGGGGGTCACCGCTGCCTGCCAGGCTGTGCCAAGTCCTGTGTGCACCTTCAAAGTGTTTGCTCCTAAAGCTGTGCAAACACATCCACCAATCTCCTTTGAATGCTTCAGCAAGTCAGCACATCTCTGGCCTGTCAGCACAGCCTTCCTCATCACACTCATCCTGCTTTGGGACCATGTGTTTTGAGTTATGGGTAGGAGCCTCTTCACTTCTGTAGGGCTATTTACATCCCTTGGGTACAACTGTATCCTGACTCTGGGAAATGGTTACCAAACAACAGAAAAAAAACCAAACAACCCAAGCCCACCTGAACCAAAGAGAAGCAGTGCTGGGCAGGAAGCCTTCAGTAGGTGTAAATGTGAGTGCTTGAAATTGTTTAGATTATTTCTATTTTACTAAACCATGCACCCACACGGATTTCGCTGGGACTTGTTACTGCAGTTAAGTAAAATAAACACTGTTACCACAAGAGTAGCAGTTCAGTGAAAGAAACTATCAACCTACATAAACTAATTAAGCATCAGCAGAGGAAGAGTTTCCAACATTTAGGGCTTCTGCCACAGGGCATTAAAAAGTAATCCAAAAACGAACAGCCTGTGAATCCTTGTGCCATTAATTTTAATCCAATTTCAGCATGCCGATGTTCCTACATGCCAGTTATATGCACATGGGAAATGAAAAGTATTCTTGAGGAAAATCATAGCCGGAAATGTTATTTCTCTAGGAGGAATGACTGCTGAGGAGAAAGCTGAGGACCCTTTTAGGGCTTCAGAAAACCCAGTAATGCACTTCGTTTGTACAATGTCGGAGAAATTCCCCTTCCACCCTTTCCGTCTGCTTTTTGTGTTTCGGGGGGGGGGGAGCCCTTCAGCACTTGAGGTTTAGGTGAAGTAGAACTATTTGATGCTACCGAGTCTCCCGCCGCGAAACTCCAAAGGGGGCGTGACAGCCCCCGGTGCCGAGCCCTGAGCCCCGCCCACCGCCGGGGGTGTAAAAAGCCGCGGCGCCGTTGAACGTGACCAGATCGACGGACGCCGTGATGGGAGCTGTGCGAGTGGCGGGGCTGCTGCTGGTGAGTGCTGAGTGGGGACTCTTTGGCCCGCCGGGTGAGACTCTGGCCGGGGCTGCTATCTGCGGGTACGGGCTTGCCCGCCGCAAGCGGCGGCTGCCAGCCAGAACCCAAATCCCACCTTTTGAGGGGGGAAAAAGTCTTTCTCCAGCTCTAGTGTGAAGGAGCTTTGTGGATTTCTCTACCCTTCTCTTTTTCAAGAGACTTCAGCAACTTGCGCGCACTTTTTGTTCGTGTTTGATCGTTCGAGGAACCTGAGGGAACGCTGCTGCCGTGGGCGTGAACGCAGCACCACATTGCGTCCCCGCATCTCTTCCTCGCGTGCTCGCTACGGCCCTTCCTTCTCTTCTCAGAAAAAAAAATAAATTAGAAGTCAGGAGTGAGTTCTTTAATAGTCCTCATGTTATTTAACTGTGAAACTCGGAGTTTTCTCAACTCCCCGTAGTTACGGGGAAGACATCCGGTCTGCCGGTGAGCGAGTTTAAAGAACGGGACCCTCTCGGTTTTAGCTTAGAAGTTGCCCGCTGCTGGCAATTAGTGCCGGGGAGCTCGGCGGCCACCCCTTCCCCTCCTCCCGCTTTTGTTCTAGCGGGTTCTCTCCTGTGAGTCTTGTGAGAGATGGAGTTGGGTGTCCCGGGACCGAGCCTGCCCGCGCCTCCCGGGAAGTGCCCGACTTAGCGGCGCTGCGGGGCTCCGCGGGAGCCCTGCCGGAGCGCGCGGCCCACGAGTTTCTTCCTGTTAAAAAAAAAATCACTCCCAGTGCTCCTGTAGCATTGTCTGTGACTCAGCTTGTCTTCTGCTTAAGGTTAGAGCCAGTGAGAAATGCTGGATGACTCTGTGGGGCGTTTCCTCAATTTTGCGGGAGCAAGACTAGCGCTGATTCCGATGAATTAAAAAGATGGGAGAAGGGAGAAACGAATCCCTTGCACACCGCAGCAACTTTGGCGTCTGCAGTTCAACTGCAATGAGCTAGTGGAAAGAAAACAGAAGTTTATATGGAGGCAGGGATGTGTGGCAATAGTTGCCTAAAACCCATCAGCCGCTGCATAGTGCTGCCTTAACCCCAGCTTTGTGATGGCAATTACTGCTGTGAGCAGCACTTAGCAGAAATTAGTTTGGGTTTCCTCTGTGGCTTCCCATAAACTTCTGAATATGTTTCCAAGTCTTCACAAGTTAATCTCCCCCAGATAATTATCGTGTCCTGGGAGGATGAATCACTCAAATGCCTGTTTGCCTCTGCTGTAGGTTGTGCTACTGACAATGCTTAGAGCCCGAGCGGAGCACTGTGGGAAGAGAGAGTACCTCCATGAAGGTCGCTGCTGTATATTTTGTGAAGCAGGTAAGGCTTTGAGCAGTTACAGCTGATAGCTACAGGTTTTTACATTGTATGCCATGAAAGTGTAAGCCTGGTTGGAGCTGTGATGGCTTCTTGGTGCTGTAAAGGCTGGGCTCCACTTTGAAGTGAGAGCCCCTTAATGCAACAGGTGATGACTGGGAGAGGTGCTCTGGCATCAAGCTAGGAAGCCTGCTTGTGGCTGAGGATAAAGTTTTCAAAGTCAAGTGATTTAGTTAACACAAAGAACGGGCCTAGGGGAATTCAGATATTTCTGTGTCCTCAGGCAAAACTTTGGTTTGGTTTTGCTCTCCCCTCCTTGCTCAATGTGTGCAGAGTTAACAAGTTTTGCACCAAGAAGAAACCTATCCTTAGTATCAGAAGCTTACTGGTGCATTGAGGTGGAATTCAGACAAAGGAGAAAAGAGTTTATTGAAAGCAATTCTCTGTGATCTTGTGATTCCTTCAGCAATGGTGCCATCCACATGGCTGCCTCTGAGCTGCTGCAGTGAGTGATCCTTGTCCCTGTGTGTCCCAGCAGAGGCCTTGCTGGACACCTCGTTTTGCATCACTGCCTGTCTGAGCAGCAAATTGTGAATGTGCCTCTTGACTCTGCTGTGCTGCTTGGTTCGTGTGGCACGCGATTGATTTGTAAGGAAGGGTTGAACTCTCCCCAGAAATTTTTGTTGTAGTATCCTGGTTTAGCCTTTTGTTAAAAGATCCCCTGAGATTGCTGCTGCTGCCAGTTCTCTTCCTCCACAGGTACTTTTGTCGCTGATCACTGCAGTGCTTCACATTTGAGAGGAAAATGTGAGACTTGCAAGGAAGGAAAAGATTTTACTGCCCACGAGAACGGCTTGGAGGGATGCTTGCCTTGCAGACAGTGCAAAGAAGGTATCAAACACAACTCTGATGAAACCTTAACCATTTCCCACTTTTTAATGTGGAAAACCTGGTCCTCATTGAGTATACTGAAGTTAAAAATAAATTGTCTTTATGGCCTGAGTATAATTTTTGCACTTGTTAACTTTTTTTTTTAGGTCAGATAACTGTGAGACCCTGTACTCTGACACAGGATGCTGAATGCCAGTGCAAGCAAGGGTATTTCTGTGCTGATGAGGGCTGTGAAATATGTCAGAGACACAGTCAAATGTAAGTTTGAGAATAAGTGACTATTTTCCTTCTAGGGAATGTTAGAGCTGTGCTTCAATCTGTGCCAATAGCTAATACGTGCCATCAGCCTGTAAATGATTGCCCTGAAGCCAAATGGCATTATTCATGCATTTAAATTTTAGGTATCAAAATCTGTGAAGTTGAGACCCAGCAAGGCGTGGACTTGGGTATCACTGTGCTTGTTGCTTATGGCTGTAAACTTGCATTTTTTGTGTCTTCAGGTTGGTATTTCCCCAGATATACACTTGAATGAGCCTTCTAGCACCCAGCTCAAAATTTTAGGATGTAGAACTAATTGTGCATGAATAATGCCTCTACTCTGGGGTTTGTTTTTTTCTTCCTCCACTTACAAGCTAACATACATAAATTTTATCTGCTTTGCTTTTGTTTTATCTTGTAGTATTATCTTGGATTGTTTAAAGGTGCATTTCTATTAAAGTTTATGCATGTTCCATTCACGACTCTGAGCTCTGCCTGAAAAAGAATCAGGCCTGCACAGAGCTACATATTGCACTAGAAATGCTGATACAACCTTGTGTTGCCATCCATTTCAGGCATCCAGACAGGGAAGAAATCACGCCGAATTGCAGTGATACTACAGGCCTGGGATGTGGCTTACATAATCAAGGTCTGGTACACAAATCCCACTCAGCTTGGTTTGTTGGGTCTGTGGCTTCAGGCTAATAACACCGGAGCAGTCTGCAAAACAGTGGTTTCAACTACAGTAACATATTTAACAGCAGCTGCATTTTAGTCTGGGAGTTACTTGCTAAGGACAAGCTCTGAAGGGACAAACCACCTTAACTTTCACTTGGTGAAAAGCTACATGTGTTGCCAGGGTTCTTAAAGTTGCAACGGTGACACAGTTGAAGGTTATGGATAGTGTAAAGATGTTTTCTATGCCTGAGAAGCTGGGCCTGGAGTAGCTTTCTCTTCTGCCAGGCCGGAGGAAGAGGGAACTCACGCAGCACCCAAAGCTTGCTACCACCTTTTGCATACTTGTTTCCCCTTAAGTGTCTCTCCAGAAAACCTTGTAGAAGTTGTATTGCAGCTCTACGCAGAATTCCCTGCTTCCTTTGGGATCATGATGTGCAGTGCAAACAAGTACTCACCTGTTCAGGGCAGCTGAGAATCCCAATTCCTTTTCCAGGACAAGCTATCTGGGTTGTTGTATTAGTTCTGGGCTTAGGTTTTTTTTCTCTAGGACAGCAAGGAATATCTTTTTGGGGAACTGTTTCTGTACTAATTTTTTTTTTTTCTCCCTTTGCAGGGAAGAGAGATCTTGTTTGGGTTATTCCGGCGGTTGTGTTTATTGGTTTGGGCTTGCTAATCGTTGTTGTTGCTCTTCTTAAAAAGCTGAAGTGTGATAAAGGTAACTGCTTGATTATTATCCGTGAAATTTGCTTTCCAGAACTAGGCAAAGCATGCACTAGGGCTATGCCTGGTTTTTGTGCTGCCTTACAGGGAACATGTTGAAATTCTAGTTCATTTAGCATGCAATTGAATTTAGCAAGTCCAGTAAAATGAAGAGTAGTTTTGTTTGGTAAATAAAATGCATAAACCTTAACTATGAGCTTTCTTGTCTTGCTGACAGATGCCTTTGCTTCAAAGCAAGATTATCATGAGGTCCTTAGAAAGAACTTTTCCAATCTGCTTGCCTTGTATTGGCAAAGAGGAAAAACCTGTGTGGGTTCAGCTGCATGGGGCAAAAATTAGCAGCTACTTAGCTCACTAATTACTTTCACTGTGTTCGGCTGTGGAGATTTTTTCCTACAAATTGTTGCCCTTTAGTCATTTGAACCTCTTAATGTGAATGTTAGGTTGATAAGTCCCATGTGAATTCATTATTTAGTGGAAACTGAGCTGTTTTCCTTGGAAACATCTATTTCTACTATTGTGTATTAAAGTACTTTTGCTACTAGTGTAGTTAAAATAATACTGAAAAAATATTCTGAATTTTAAATGCTAAGTCATTAAATCACGTCTTACTGATTGTATTGCAATAAAGACAAGTTCTTTTTTTTTTTTTTTTTTTTTGTGTTGCAATAGTCCACAAAAATGCTGAGAAGCATAAAAGCTAGAGTGGAGGATGGTGCAAGAGTGACTTAAACCAAACTGCATCCTATGGTCTGCATTTTACTAAGCAGGACTCTTCCCTGCATGAAGGCCCAGAGTTTTTTGCTGTTGGTGAAAGCTAAGGGGGTAGTACTGTGGTAGTATTGTATGATAGGTCAAAGAAACCAAATGACTTTGTAAAAGCTTTGGCTTCTGTTACAAAAGTTTATATTGCGTATAAATTCAGCCATGTTTAGGGTGCTGCAATTCCTGTAAGTTTCTTAGACACTTATTTTGTTTTTCAGCTGCCTCAACTGATAAAGATGCAGAGGGAGGTCTGGTAAGTATGTGATAGATCAAGTGTTTCATCTCAGTCTAATTGTTCACAGCCTAATTGTACCTGATACACAGCCCTCAATGTTTGTCTCACTGTAATATGTGACCTTGTATGCATCACAACTTGTTGCATCACAGGAACACATCCTACCAGAGGTCTAATTAGCAAGTACCTGATGCATTCAATAGCTGCATATGTCTGCTGCAGTTGGCCTTTTCAATACCTGGAAACACTTCAGAACCTGTGACCAGGATGCTTTGGAAGTGGGGAAAAAATTTGGACTAGCTGCAAGCTTTTACTTTCACTTCAGACTGTCTCCAAGTGATACCTTGATCCAATTAATTTCTTTTTTGCTACTTCACACGTGTATTCCCCAACTGATGTCAGCTATTGTTTACCTCCATGGTGGTGTTCGAGCTCCCATTGCATTTTGACTACAAATTATTTGTTCATAAGACTACTCCTGTGATTGAGTCTTCCTGCCTTTGGGCTCGTGTCACAAGCTACAGACCAGGACCTGACAGTCTAAATTCTTGGTCCTAAGCAGTCCCATAAGATGAGGGGCTCAGGGCTCAGACTGTGCCAGTTCCAAAGTATATCCCTAAAAAGGGTTTATCCAGCCGAGACTGGCTGCTGGCATATGTTCCACCTTAAAGCTGGGCATACCCTGGCATCCTGCAGTCAAACACTATTTCAAAACCTTTCTGTCTGAGTCTGAAAAAACCTATTGCTACTCTAGCATTTTGCAAAAGAAATACAAAACTGAACGAGGTAAATACAAGCTGCCTTTAGCTTCTCTAGTTAGAAGCTACACTGCTACCAGCACTGCAAGGCAAAAATGAGCTCAGTCTTAGTGTTACAGTTAATGACACATCAAATGTTAGTCTTGATGAGGGTCTAGGAAAAACATCCAGACTGTTCTTACAGTGTGTGTACAGCACTTTTTTTCTCCCTGGAGCTTCTCTTGTCCCTCACCAATGCACTTCTCACCCAGTGTGTGAGCTCCTGTCTAATGTTACTGATTAGACATTTTGAGTAATTAAATGCATTTTAATTATGTCAAAAATACTTGAAGACTGAAGAAACAGAATTGAAAGATATGTTCAAACTATCACCCTAAACTCTGCTCTTCTCTTTTTTAAGGTCCATAAGTGGCTCAAATATGTGAAACACCCCTGTTTTTTTGTTGGGTTGTGTCTCCCCTCACGCCCTGGTCAGATTCACAGCACTTCATCTATTTGTAGAAGCTGATGAAGAAACATGACAAAAAACCTGGTCAAAATGCTGTAGCATAGGAATAGGCGAATAGAACGTCTTTAATTTGAATAAAATGGTTGTAGAATGATGCAGTTACAAATTGGTGGATGGTGCCACTTGTCTCTCATGTAAGAGCGCTCACAGGCAGATGCAAAGTCTGCACTTGGAGTGCTCAGGCTGCTGTGAGAGCTTATTTGCTAAGGAGAGTTATGCTGATGGGACTGGGCAGTTTCACATCCACACACCTTCCCTTCCAAAGAACCAGTGATTCATACTGCTCTAAAAAAACCCCACAACAACTGCTGATACTTGAATAGCTGATGCTGGATTTTGAAAAAAAAAAAAGTGTTAGCCGTGCTCAGCTGTTTCAGTGATTTGGTTTCCTGTTGAAGAATTATCCTGTATAAATAAGATCAACTTCTTTAATGTGTTTATACCCTTAAACAGAAAGTGCTTTCAGTGAGAATGGTGTACAACTACACATGTGATTTGTGGGGTGGTTCCCCCTCACATCCCTGCTTATGCATGTTGGACACATGGTGTCATCTGTGGGCCACTGACAAGCACTTCCTGTGCAAGCAAAAAAGCACACTTCCTTATGCTTACAGAGGAACTGTACCTTAACAAACACAAGTCTCAGGGCAGAACATCCTAATTTTCCACATGTAAAAAAATATGCCTAAAGCTTGCCAGCTTTAGCACTAGCTGTTATGCTAGACATGCTACTCTGCTTTGTGCTTCTACTGCTCATGCTGAGGTGGTGCTGTACTCCCTGGCTATGCTTCTTTAATGAATTGACAATGCTAAAAATGAAGGGAGCCCGTCTTGGTGTCTTCCCTCTTTGTCCCCTCACAAAAGCTTTGCAGTGTACATGGGTGCTCACTGCCTTCTTTCAACTGATCGTAGTTTGTGAACCTGCCAGGAAAGTTAATGCAGCCAAAGAAAGCCCAAGGTAGAACACTTCCATGGAGCTGACAGGCTACAACCAGCTTGGCAACAGTTCTGAGAGCATCAGCCTTGACACAGCAAGAGGCTTGGGCCCCCTGGTGCTGTTAAGTCAGCTCAGGTGCATCAAGGCAATTTAATCCCCTCCTGTCTTAGGAGAGGTGCAGGCCTTCTGTGCCTAGAGAGGAGCAAGCAGAGAACATAAGGAAAAGCTTCCTGCAGTTGTTGTGGAGGTAACTTGTGAGCCTTACCCTTCAGTCCGGAGGGAGCAGAACAGCCAGCGAGGTGGAGAATTGGGCTCTGAAGCCATTTGAAGTCTAACTCTGTAAAGGCTGTAACTTTGCCAAATTATCAGTTCTCCTTTTATTTCTCTGACAGCTGGTGACTTCAAGTATTTTATTTTCTTCCCCCAGAAGAAAATAGTGGAAAATAGTGTGGTTTCTGAGCAGGGTACCATCCTGTGCAGGGCTGGAAGTACTGTATGACAGTGTGGTGGAGGAGGATTGCTAAGTCCTCATTGCCAGCAAAACCCGTCCAGAATTCTGCTTTTCAGCAGAATGCCCCATCTAACGTTCCAAGTGGAACTCCAGCAAATTGTAAGATAAGTGTACAAGTGTGAAATTATAATTGTATTTTCCCTAATATACATATCCCCTTAGTTGAGCTCTTAAATATTCCTAGAGCTTTCAGGCAAAACAATAGAGGGAACTTTGCCTTAAAGGTGTGATAGAAAGTATGGGAAGTGAGAACCTGGGGGAAAAAACTTCAATCCCTCATTTAATTTACTCTTCCTCTTTCTGCCTGACAGAAGCTACTCTTTTGCAATAGCAATGAATGTCGCCTTGGAGCCAGTAGTGTGTTTGTTTCACCATGCAATTTTCTTTACTCAAATACTTTCAGGTCTGCTCTGAAATATACCCCCCTCCCCGTTTTGGTGTGTGTGCTGTAAAAGCAAGCTGTCAAATAGGTAAAAAAATAATTGTGAGTGAAGCTCCCTGATTTGTTGGAGTAATGGTCCAACTTTGTATTACAGGTGTGAGAACCAAAGTGCCAGATAACTGTTAAGGATCTCTCTCCAGGGGGTAAATATTTCATAAATTTGCAGTACTTGGAATTTGGCTTTTTTTCCTGTTGACTTTAGTCTACTTAAGGAATAGTATAAAGAAGCAAATGAATATTGCTTAGAGCTATAAAGCTTCCAGTTTATTGTCAAATATGCTGAAATAGGATTATTGCTGCGCTTGGGAGAAACTGTAATCCCTGTGGTGAGCTGTTCTACTTTGGAGCATGACTTTTTCTGCATGGGGAGTATAGTGCAGTCATGATTTTAAGAATAAGAATGGTACAATTTTTTAAAAAATGTTTTAAAACAAGTCTGCATTGCAGCAGTGTACTCTGCTTTACTGAGTGAGCTGTAGGTCAGAGCGGGAGATCTCTCTGTCAAATGTCCCCCCACGTGGATGACCACATCAAACATCCAGGCATGCACCTGTACCCAGCAAATTGTTGTGATGGATGTTCAAGTGATGGGTTTTGATCGTGGTGGTCTTGGTGTGGCAAACCTATGCCAGCAGCATAGTGAAGTGGTTAAAACTTCCTCTTCAGTAGCCCTGCCAAGGGTGTGTGCCAGCCAATGAAGCCTTCCTCAAAACCACCTTTACTTGGTGGTGTCTTGCCTTAGGAGACCACTTCTGAGACACGTGCACCAATACCTTTAGCTACTTTTAAAGACCACTTAGTAGAAAACTTGTTTGTTCCGCTGCTCTTAGGTGCCAAACCCTGCCTTGCTGCTGCTGTTTGTTCTGTGCAGGTATTGGCTGAACATTATGGGGAAAGCATGTATGTGAGCTATGGAAAACACCCCGTGTTTTAAAATCCAAGCTGACGTGTGTTGTGTGTTTCTTCTTGCAGAACCGAGTGATGCCTTTGAGCTCTTTATAAAGGAAGTACCACTGTAACAGTGGAAGCGGCTTATGAAAACTCGTCTACAGCAAAATGATATTGATGGAATTATTTCTAAATTTCCTGATAATAGAAAAGAACAGTCCTATCAGATGCTTCTCATCTGGAGAAATACTGGGAAAGAAACAATGTATTATTAATTTATTGGATGCGTTGAGGTATATAAATAGGAAGGCTTATTATAGCATATCAAACACTTTAAAAAGTAATAATATTATAAGTAAAGTAGAAGCTGAAGCTTAATATTTATGAGGAACTGCAAAAATGTTCCTGTGTACGTGTGTGAGTCTTCTAATTTCCTTTAAATGAAGGTGTCAGAAAGTGGTAGGAGAAATGATGGCATGGAGTTGATACCCTCCTCGCTTCCTGCAGGGAGCGGGAAGGGATGCAATGCCTTTGTTGTTTACGTGTTCACATGACCTTCATACTTTTGAGTTATAAAATATTAAACTCTGGTGCTGGATGCCCACTTGTGAGCCAGGAGCTCGTGCATCCCTTAGAGTGGCGGTGCTATGCTGTCCCAACCTGGGCCGTGGGGACCAAGAATCTGCTGCAGTTTCTGAGAGAGTACTGTGATCCTTTGCTTTATTAAACTATTTTGTTTGGTATCCGACTGCTCAGCACCGTTATGTTTGAAGCGCAGCAATAAAAGCGTGGTTGGGACGGAAGCTGACTCTGGGACTTTGTTCTGGCGGCGGTGTCTCCGTCCTTGGAGGTATTTAAGGAAAGGCGTGCGGCGGCATTCGGAGCCGGGGCCTGGTTGGCCCGGTGCTGTCGGGTCACGGGCGGGCCGCGCTGCTCCGGGCGGTCATTCCCCGGCCGGGCGGTGCCGTGCGGGCCGGGCCGGGCCGGGCCGTGAGGCGCTGCCTGTTGCCCGGGTGACGCGGCCGTCGGAAGTAGCGTAGGGCGGGCGGGGCGAGGCTTCCGGACGCGCTGTTGCATCAGCTCGGGAGCGAGGGCAGGCGGAGGCAGCAGCGGCAGCAGCGCGATGGCAGCAGCCGCCAGCGCCGAGCACGGTAGGTCGGCGAGCGGCGCCGCGGGCCCTCGGTGGGGCCGGGCCGAGGGGCAGCCCGGGTTGTCACGGCTCGGAGGGGGCCGGGGTCGCGGCCCCGCCGCTGTCAAGGCGGGGGCGGCGGAGTCGCCTCCTCTGCGCGTCCCCTGGGATCCTTGGGGCGCGCCCGGGGGGACCCCGGCGCCGCAGAGCCCCGGGCGGCCCCCGCGCCCTGGGCTGGGTGCGTGTCCCGCGGGATGCGGCTCGCGTTGGGTCTCGCCGCGGGTGGACGGGCTCGTGTTGGCATTCAGCGATTTATGGAAAAAATTCGGAGCTCCTCGTTGGCCAAGTCTGGGAGCAGCTGTCCCCCAGCTCGGTGGGTGCCGGGAGATGCTGGGTGCGCTCGGTCCGTGCGCTGCTCAGCGCGCCGTCCGTGCTTTTCACCTGTCTCTGTGTCTCCCGTACTGTCTTTCCCAAGCCATCAGTGTTCTCCCCTGAACTCACGCCTGAACTTTTGGACTTTTACGGACATTTTTTGTGGTCGTGTTTTAATGATGGGTTGTACTGCTCTCTTCCATATGGAAGGAGGGCTGGGGTAGCACTATAATTTTTGGCACTACTGTAGCAAATGGAAACTTGGAATACCAGTCATGCAAGTATGAAATACTATTATGGTATGTAAAGGGTTGGAAATTTCTGTCATTCCAGTTAAGGATCTGTAAATATAAATATTTTTGCCCCCTTTTCTTTCTTACCAAAAGTTACTTTGCTCTTTATTCATCACAAGTAATATTCCCACTAAAGTGAAACATTTCTTGTTGTCAAGGGATTGGCTTTTTGAGAAGTCTTTTCAGTATCTTGGAGGGAAAAAAAACCAACAAAGGCTCAGTTCAGGTGCGCTTTAAGAAACTCTTTAGTTACTATTTGTTAGGGTGCTTTTTTTTTTTTTTTTTACTGAAACTGCAATTGTTACATTTAGTTTCAGTTCAGGAAAAGTGGAAGTGAAACTTTCAGGACTCAATTAATTAGGATTGACAAACTCTTCCTTGGTGTGGGATACTCCAGTCTTAAAAGTCCCTGCTCATCTAAAAGCTTCTTGCTTCTCATGTGTGAGTCTTGACAAGTCCTTTGTTTTTCTGTCTCTGTGTATTCTGTGTCTGGCATTAGTTGGAATCACTGCATTGGTTTGTTTCTTGTGAAATGTTTATGAAAAAGGAGAATTCATCTTGGCTGAGCAGATAGTTGGAATTCCTTTCAAAGGTACCAGAGTGGCCGGTTAGGATGATAAATGGCCAGTTTGGAGCTGTATTAATAATGTTATATTTGTCTTTCCTGCGTTGCTTTAAATTTGTGAAAGCCAAGTTGGAAGAGAAATTACATCTCCAAATGTTCAGAAATGGGTAAGATTTCTTTTTGGAAAATGCCTCTGCAGAATTCCCAGAACATTTACGTTGTCATTTAATTATGACTGACAAGGTTAGCAGGTTCAGGGAAGCCCAGGAAACATAATTTTTCCCTGAGGCAAAGTAGCTCCCTGGTTTTGTGTCAGCTAGCTTACTGCCTACTTTATGGCTTTTCTGTGTTTGCTTTGCTGTCAACACCTTCAAGGAGCAGAGGTTTTCAAGATAATAAAGGTGAAAATTTTCCATGAAATTTGATATTTTGGGGGTTATGTGTCTTGATCAAACTTCGAAAGTTATTTTATGTGCAAGTAAAATATAGAAGCAGTCCTGTGCCTTTGAGTCTGTGTGTTGCTGCAGACTCTCAGACAAATTCCCACTGTCCTTTAGTAGTCTCCGAAGCACTCCTTGCATGGAAAGAAGAATGTATGACAATTATATCACCCAGAGAGATTGTACACCAGCAGTTATGGTATGAGAACTGCATTAGTTAATGTCTACAATGGAATTTTTTTTAAAACAACTTTTTAACGTTACGTTGTTAACTTTTAATTCTTCTGATTTTCCAAGGTTGTGTTGTTACCTCTCCAATACTCGTGCTCAGTGCTTGTTTCCTCTTGTGTGATACGATATCTATGGATCGTTCTGTTCACATGAGTTAAAATTCAGTGTTATGCAACAGCTCTGTAGTACTCCCATGTTTCTGCTGTCAAGGGGACACTTCCTAATGCAATTGAGTAGGAACAACTGTAATTTTTCTGTTTTGGGGGTGGAAAAAAGTTGCAGTCAGAGAAGGGCAGTTCCTTAGCTTGTTTTCCTAAAGCAACAGGGAAAACGGGTCAGATGCACGTATATCCATTGGCCCTTCTCCCTCAGTACTTTTTGAATCCATTGACTGGTATTAATTAATCAATTAATTAGACAGTGGGCAGCTGCCTCTTGCAGACCATTGGCAGGCTGAGCAAATATGGGCTGGAGCTGTGCAGGGGGATGGGGATACTGAAGCGTATGGGAAGATGGGATGCAGTCCTTAGGAGGTACCAGGAAATATTTCAGTGGGAGTGTTTAATAAATTGAAGGCATTGCAAGACAGGGGGGAACTGAGGATGCAGAATGGAAATCAAAGAAAACCAGATTCTGTAGATTTACTATTCTTCTTTTAGCCGTGATACCAGTTATATTGGAACAGGCTTTTACGTGGATAGCTGTCACTGATTCTTTTTGCTTGAAAAAAAGTGATCCACTGCTGCACTGCCTTCCAGAAGACAGTGTTATCACAGTCATTTGCTCAGCACAGCCTGAGCCTGTCCCAATGTGGGACACTGGCAATGGGACAGTGAGCCTGCCAAACATTACAATTTCAAGTATTAATGTCCGTGCCAAGATTGCTCAAAAAATTTTTGGTTGTTAAGCTTATCAGCGCTGAGCTGGTACTGACATTCACAGGCAGTGTTTGCCATCTCTCCTTGCCAAAATTAGCTTGTATGAGTGCTGTCATATTTGTTGTATTTGTGTGTAAGTTAGGGCAACTTCCCTTTTAGATTGGTTTACAGATGTGGCTGGAAAGCATTTATATTGTTTCAGATACACCGACTTGCTTCCCATTAGCAGCCCTGATGTGTGAATAATGATCATAATAACCATAATAATACTCTGCAAATTGAGGGTTTCTTTTCCTTGCAAGAGATCTTTTCTTTGAGATATGGTTTCATTTCTACACAGATCATTCTAGTAATACCTTTTTTTTTTTGCTTTCTCCCTCATATGATTCATGTATACAAAATTCATGTTCAAGGAAGACTTATGTCTTAGGTTTCCACAGTTAATGAACATAACTATTTCAAACTATTTCGTGTGTATAAACATGTGAAGTTCTGTGATGATAAACATCAGTAAATATTTAGAAGGCTGAAAAGATTATAGTAAAATGAACTGTGTGAGCTGAAGCTGAATCCCATTCAGCTGGGTAAGGCAAGCCCATAAGGTCAAGTTATGAACCATTATTTCCTTGGTATTCCTTATTTGTACTGAGCAATCGCATGGATAGGCCTTGAGAAGGATTTATACTTTACATGAATCTGTCTTTGCTTTTGTGTATAAAATTTAAATATCTTTTGTGAACTTTGATTTTTAAATTTTTTTTTAAATCAATGACTTTTTTTATTAGTTCTCCTGATGTGTCACTCTATCTCATTTATACCCCAAAGAGTTGAATACAAACATGCTTGATATCTAGCTGCCACTTCCCTGTCATCCTGAGTTGCTGTTGGATATTTTAATAATTGATTTCCATATAGAAAATGGCTCATAAAGTTTTAACTGATGATGTTTGGAAAACGTTTTTAGTTGTGCAGTCCCTCACATCCTCTCCTAGCCTTTACTCCCTCATCTCCTTTCGTTCCTGCCTTTCCAAGGGCGATGTTCTGTGAGCACCTCCATGCTTTGGGAACTCCTCGTGCAGGAGATACTCATATCAGTGTGAGAAGTGACACTTCTGCCTGTGGTCTCTGTTGGGGTTTGGGAGCAGGGACAGGTGCTCTCCTACTGCCTCTCTCACTTTACTGCACTGTGACCTTGGCTTAAATTACCTTGCTGGCTGACTACCTAAACAGGATATTGCCTTCATGTTTCTACAGTACTTTGAACGTGAACGGAGCTACAAACATTGAATCACTGTAGGAAAATGTGAATGCTGGGTTTGCCTAATGGCAGTGCTAGCCCAGTGCCATAACCTCATAGTGCTTTGTACCCACTGGCTTACACAGGGTGAGCTCTTACTGAGAGCATCCCCATCAACTCACAGAGCCTTGTTGGTGCTTCCTCTGTGTCCCTGTGTTTGTCAAGATGAGACATAACTGAACCTGCTTTGCCTATATACCAAAGAAATCATGGAGTTAACAAATTGTGAGAGAGCAGCATGACCTGATATCCTTTCTGTTCATTTGTGTAGCTCTTACTCACTTTAAATATTATTCATGTGTCTAGGGAGAGAAAGGGGCATGGAAGAAGTATGTGTACAGCAGTATACAGCAGCAGCTGAAGTTTCTAGAAGTTTTTGAGTTTCTAGAGCAAGTAGGAGGAACTGAGCATTGTGCTGGGAGCCTGTGTGCAGGCAACAGCCCTGCAAAGATGTAACTATGTGCTCAAGTTCAGTAGACAAATTCACAGCCTTTCCACAGTGTATACAATGAATCATATTTAATATTGCCAGGGTGAGTGTTTTAGCAGCATGGAAAACAGTGACTGATTAGATTTGCTCTGCATGAAGGGTTTTCTCCGATTTCAGTCGATTATATTTCTTCATGAAAAAGACCTGTGTTCTTGTCCTTATTACTCTTTGAAAAATGTCGTCAAAAACTTATGGCAGCATGAACGTAATCCTATTAATAGGAAATACATAGTTATTTGGTAGCTTGTATTAAATCTAATTTTCTCAAATTTCTTACCAGTTGCCAGAGCTAATTTACAGTGAGAGATGTATATTATAAGGATATATTTTGGTCATGGGATCTCCTTCTTTTAATGCTGACCAAATGTCCTGTGCCTCTCTTTACAGCTTCCAGCTACAGTTTTATTCTGAGCATTAGTGAAGAGGAAGCCAGGGTGAAGGCTCTGAACGAGTACCTGAGCACTCGTAGTTATATCCAGGGGTTCACATTTTCACATGCAGATGTGGAGGTGTTCAGAAAGTTTTCGGGGCCACCTGTGGACCAGTATATCCATGTTGTCCGGTGGTACAGACACATAGAAGCAATCTATGATGACAGCAGTGAAAAAAATGAGCCTTGTAAACTACAAACAAGTGAGTAATATGAAACTGGTGGGCAGGTTATAGACTAGCTGACATTGTATTGGTTTTTATTGCTGAGAATTCCTAGAAGTTCCCTTTCATACTCTCTTTCATGCCTTAAAATTTACAGTATCAATTTGTATTCAAAGTTATAACATTTTTCTTGCATACAGTTATTGTGTAATTGATAGATCCTGACCTCTTTAGACGTAAAAGCTGTTATCAATTTTTTTTTTTAATGTTAAAATTCCTCAGTGTACAGAATTCGATTATATGTATTTTCTTTAAAAACCTGGTTCTCTTCTGGTTTGTAAAAGAATGTGTGGGTTTGGGCTTTTTCCTGCAAATACCAAGATTTGCTCAGTCCACTTTTTTCCTTGCAAGGTTAACTAAGTAGTTATTGTATAATATACAAATTCACAATGAAATAAACTGAATACTTCCTCTTATGATTGTTAATAACACTGAACTTCACAAAGAATGTCTGGGGTTCTTTTTTAACCCTAGTAATTTAGGCATGCTGATGATTTGAAGAAGTATTAACTGGTTAATCTAGGTCATTGTGTAAGCATGGGCAGGCATTTTTGGGAGCTGCATCACTCTCCTGAGGTGTTTCCCAATGAGCTAGTCTAATTTAATTGCTTTATAGTGAGATCCTTGCTCAGGGAGTCATGAAATAATGGATAATAACAACACAGAGCTGTTGTATAGTGCTTGCAATACCTACAAATGAATGCATGTCTGTCATTCCTGCTGATTGTTGACTAATATTACTCCAATACCATCTTCTCACAAGCTCTCACCATTTGTGTTCTCAATTCCTAACAGACCAGCAGTTAAAATCAGACTGCTGTGAGTAAACTCTGTGTGTGTTTTGTGTGCCTGCAAGTGTTTGTGCTGGTTATTATTTCCTTCCAGCAGAGAAGGGATCTCAGCTGCACGCCTGGCTCTGATAGCAGATTTATCCACTAACTACAGGTTGTCTGTAGATTTCCATGGATCAGGGTGGAGCAGTAAGAGAAAAGGTTTCCATTTTCCTGACCATGAAATCTTTACTGTTAAGTCTCTCTTTCTGAAGGGTTATGTCTTCATGATTGGTGCCTGTGTTTCAGGAGTCCTGGAATGGTGTTCTGCAGTGTTCACTATGAAAGGAACACACAGATCTGCCATACTTCTTAGACCTTCAATACTACATTGTTGTTTTTTTGGTGTACCAGAAAACTCCATGGTGGGTTAGAGCAAATGAACTTCAGTTCAACCAGGGGAAAGGCTGTAGGCTGGCAGAGGTGTATTTGAACAGACTAAACAATATTTTACCAGCCTTTTCCTTTGCCCTTGGCATCTGTATAGTGGATAAAAAGTGACACCTAACCCGCAAGCTGAGAAATATGGGGTGCAGTATCTGGGTTTTTCCTTATGTTCATGTGGTTGTAACTGAAGAAAGCTTTACAGATTTATCTTTTATTAGACTAACCCACACAGGCTTCTTTCCCTGAGGGAAGCATTGGCCACAATTAAGCATGCCAGAGTAATCTTTGTAAATCAGAGTAAACAAATCCATACCTTGGTGTATGACGTGTGTTATAGAGAGACTGCTCTTGAACTCGAGATGTTCTGTTCAGGAGTAACTCGTGCAATGAAATGTTTAGAATGAACACATATTTCCATGGATTCTTAGCATGGAGATTAAATGAAGCCCCTTTATGAGGCAGAGTACTACAGTTAATATCTTTTTTTTCTTATTTAGGCAGTTACTCAAAAAAGCAAGATGAAGAGAGTAAATTTTTTATACCATGAATGTTTATGTTACTTGAAGGTTTTCAGCCAAAATATGCATATGATGATGTTGAGGGAAACAAAGTTAATGAAGAGCATCCTGAGACACAGGATCAGAAAGGCAATTTTGTTGTCAAAACAAATAGTTTCTGTAGTTTTTAATTGCAGTTAAAATGCATACCATGAGAATTCCTAAAGATAGTGCTGTGTGTATTAAGCTGGCAAACTTGCTGTATTTTTTAATTTCCTGGTTTTCTTTCATTCCTAGTTAATGTGATAATTGGTTTAACATCATTACAGCTGTAAGCAGCCCAGTGCACAGCAAACTGCAACTCTTTTGACAGTTCACATGCCCATACTTCTCTTTGAAAAAACCCCATGAGTTTAACAACTGTGTTGTTTCTTACAAACTTAGGAGAAAACAAATGCAAGAATATTGTCACTAATATTACCCTGGGTTTTATCTACTCACTTTAATGGCAAAATGTAGCCTCTTGCTGAAGTGGAGCATATTTGTGGTAAATGAGTGTGTTCAGAAATGCTTTGTGTACATGGCAAAAATGCATGATAAACAGCTGAGGTTGTTTCTAAGCCTTTCTGTCTCCTCTCCCTCTCCCCCTGAGTGCACATACTCTCTCAGTGTTGGCTCTAGAGACCACCTCTGACTCTGGAGATACTTTGCAAATTCTGTGTGAGATCTGTGATGTGCCATCACAGTAAATTCAGTGGCGTTGCAGAAAGCCCAGGACTGCCATAACACTTCATTAATGATTCATTGAATTTCAAAACTCTTGGTAATACTTTGCCTGAATTGCATGCTCTTACTTTTGTACCCTCTTCCTCACTGCTACTCGGATCAAAAGCTAATAGGAATGGCAAGTTAGAGAGTTGAAAATAAACTATATTGAAATAATTTACTTTGGTTTTGGTGGCTTTGTAGGAGGCTCTAACAGGAGTAGCTGGATTACTAGGATTGAAGCTGCTTTCTCCATTCAGATGTGGGGTTTTTTTCCTCTGAGATAATGATGTGATAAGGAGAAAATGTTATATTGCAAATCTGTTTGTGGAAAGTGTCTTTTGGGTTTTCTTTTAACTACTTTTCCCCCTAGGTAAAGGCAAACGTGTGCAGCCCCCCTGGTCTCCCCCTGAAGGGACAAAACATTCTAGGCTCTGCCTCTACAACAGCCTGACTCGCAGTAAGGTGAGTAAATGAAGGAAAAGTGGAGGTTTCCCTAGAAACACGAATAGAGCAGCCATCAAATGCTTGTGTCTGAGGTGTTTGCTTGTCAATAGTCATGTCTCTGGGTTGTGTTTTGTGGAATATTAACAAGCAGGGGCCAGAAACTCTGTGCCAGTCAAGTGCATTTGCTGGGCAAGTGTAATGCTATACACACTAAGTACATACAGACTACAAGTGTGTGTCTCTTTGTGCATATTGCATAATATTCAGTTCCCAGTTTCAAGTTGTCATGCAAAATAGCCAGGCATTGAACTGTAATACACGAAAGTGTAGGCAGTGTGAGCAGAGTAAAACCACAGTTTCTTTCTTCAGATGTTGCCTGTGTAAAAAAAAAGTCTCACCAATCATATAGTTGTAATATAGAAAGTGTGAAACTTCTTGTGGTCTTGTTTGAAACTTCTTTGGGAAAGAGGAAATATTAAGAGTATTAATGTTATGTGGGATGTAGTATTCAAGTATCTGTGAATTGATTATAGTGTGTAACCCTTTTCAGTGCAAAAGAAAGCTTTTACAGACAGTTAAAGTGCTCTGCCTAGTCCAAATTGATGTAACCTGATATCTTGATTGATAAGAATGCACAGAACATAAGCAGCCACACCCCCATTATCTCTCTTACATTATAAAGCTAGTGATGGTCTTTACTTATGGTAAAATTGGGAATGGAGTAACTGTTTGGTTTTTTGTAATTGTAATCCATGTTTTCATGTTTTAATCTCCAAATGGGGTGTTACTGGCCCAGGGTCATGTCTTCAACTTCTTCTGACCACTGTACCTTCCCTTTCAATTAAGGAAGTATTTCAGCCTCAGAATGGAAAAAAGGTCTTGTGGTATTGCTGTGGTCCGACAGTTTATGATGCTTCTCACATGGGACATGCCAGGTACTGCATTCCTTACTTTGATATAGGTGATAACAGTGCCTAGTGGAAGCAAATGATTATTAGAAAAAGTTATTATTAAATGAGTCTTTTACTAGAAAATTATCTCTCTTGACTCAATGTTTGTGATATAAGATTAAAAGCATGTTATAATATTTTATCATTGTGGGATTAAAAACTTACTAATATATGGGGGCAAAGTAAAACTGCTGCACAGTTATTGGCTGAAGTTAAAATGGTTTATGCACAGAACAGATACAGGTGTTCAATAAAAACACCCCTGTATCTTTTTGGTTTTAGGTCCTACATCTCATTTGATATCCTGAGAAGAATCTTGAGGGATTATTTTAAATACGATGTTTTCTACTGTATGAATATTACAGACATTGATGATAAGGTAAGGGGTTTTTTTTAAATTGCAATCTAAAATACTCTACTTTTAGAATGGAAGTCAGAGAGTCACAGGTAATTGCCACTTGATAAGACAAGATAAATCTTACACTTATTAACTGAGACGTACGTTTTGTACACAAAGGCATCGATTTTCTCAGTTTTGCAGCACTCCTATGGTAGCAAACCCTATACTGTTGTGCAATAATGAATGTTGTCACAAATAATGAAGACTAAGTATTTTAAAGAGATAATTTTTTTATTTGCCTGTTGAGGTAATTAATTGACTCTGTTGAGGTAGTTGATTAACTGTGTATGGTGTGTTTAATTTGTATAATGGCATGTACTTCTTGTAGCTTGTTGAATTTATAGGGATCCTCAAATGCCTTTTGTACGTAATAGATTTTATCTGCACTTTGTATAACTATGTGTCACTTCACGGAAATATTTTCATGTTTCTGTTGTGTAGATCATCAAGAGAGCAAGACAAAATTACCTTTTTGAACGATATAGAGAGAACAAATCAACACCAGATCAGCTACTTCAAGATGTTAGAACTGCCTCAGAGGTGGGTGTGGTAATCTCTGCTTGTGTTTTAGGTTCTCACTCAATAATGTAGGAAAGCATCTAAAAAATGACTCAGACTTTGCTACGTCCTTAAACTTTCTGCTTGTTTTAGTTCTGGTACCACACAAATTAGAAATGTTATTTGAACTGCACATCACTTTGATTATTACGTTGTTTTAGAATTGACAAATTCTTTAAAAGGCATTCCTGATTTCTGTGATCCTACCACTTATTTCTGAGTGCATGTATTGCTCAAACAGCATTTGGATGTTTGTGTGTTAGAATTCAAACTTTAAAAATAATCCTTTAAAAGAGTTTTTAAACGTCGGTCTGTCCATAATCTTTTAAAGTTTGAGAGGTTTTCCTTTTGTACCATTGATGACCTTGGAAAGAAAAGGCTCAAAAGCTTTAAGGATTTAATAAATTGTGTATTCAGGACTGAAGGTGAGGGAAGGTGATTCTCTGGTAATTTTTAGAACTACAGATCACAAAGAGATTATCATTCTAATGAATTGAATACAGGCCTGGGAATAGGAGGCCTGGAAATTTTGCCCTACCTCTTTGCCTGACATACTCCCTAAACATTTCATTTAATCTCTCCCTGTTCACATTAGAGCTTGTCCTTTTCAAATTTGTGGTAATCAGCTGTGTAATTAAGGGGATCAGCTGCATAGAAAATGAAAACAGCAGTAATTATGATGATGATGTAGTGATTTATGAAGTCTTTTTGAAAAAATGAATTTGGATGCGAACTAAAGTCTTGTGATTGCACCTTTATTTCGGATGAGGAGCATGTTTCATGTTTCAATGGTTGATGTCAGAGCTTTTTCTGTGGCGTAATGTCTTACCCATTGTTATGAATGGATGATGTAGGTTTAAATCAGCTCCTATCTGTGGCCCAGGCCTCTGGCAGCAGGCAGTCACGTTATTGAGGTGGCCAGCACCTCAAAATCCACTCTCATCCACAAGTTCTTTAATAATGGCTGATTGGGTCTATTATAAAATGAATTATTTTTTAATGGACACAAAACTAACAGACGTAAGACTTAAACCAAACTATTACTACACAGGGATAAGACAAAAAGGGGATACTAGTATGATACACGTGGAGTTAAAGGTACCATTACGTTTACAGCTAGCTAAGAAATAGTATAACTTAGGATCCGATGTTTCTTACCGTCCAATCTTGATGGAGTACACATGGAAAAATCCTCTCTCACAATTCCCAGGAAAGTGGCCTCAAAGCTGCGTCCAGCTTTGGGGAGAAATCTTCCCACACGTTCTCAAGGAGTGTGTGTGAGACTTCTGCCTCTGTGATAAACTGTAGTACTTTTATAGTGTAAAAACAGGCCTTTTGGTCACCTATGTTTGTTTATCTCTTCCCACATCTCTTAAGCTGGCAGACCTTTTGGTGCCAGGAGACGATAACTGCTGGGCCTTGCTCACCTGGGTTATCTCACCTATCTGCATCGGCCCCTGTGGTGGGAGAGGGGTGATATGCCCTGCCTCATCCATCACTATCAAGGTGCTTTGTGGCTAAGATAATGGAGCATGGTGCTGCTGTACTGCTGTGTAGGAGCATTGTGCTACTCTGCTTCAGCTGGCTTTCTAATTTTTTTATTTTTAATTGTAGCCCTTTTCAGTTAAACTAAATGAAACAACAGACCCAGATAAAAAGCAGATGTTGGAAAGAATTCAGAATGCAGTGAAGTCTGCTTTTGACCCTCTACAAGAAGCTGTGCAAGCAAAGCTCCCTGCTGAAGAGATCAACAGACGTCATGAGGTAAGTTTGAGCTCCTTTTTATATTGGCTTATAATTGTTAGGAGGTTTAAAAATAATATGTAGCTTGTAGTAATTCCCTGAAACATTATGGAACCTTTTAGTCGTGAAAAGAGGAAGAGTGGGGCTGAGAATGTTTTAATACTTCACATTCAATACAGGAAATTTGATTCATCAACTACAGAGTCTTTGGATGCTGTTTTTAGCGATTACTTTTTTTTTTCCTCCCACTGTGGTAATTATTCAGCTATTATTACCTTTCCAATTAGGATTTTGCTCTTGCATGGACTTAGACTTTCTCTTCGACTTTTTTGTCTTGAGGAATTAATTTCATTATAGGTTACTGAACGTGCATTTCCGACATTCCAGTACTGGTGGCAGTTTTCTACACAAGTGTTTCTGTCTCTGATCAGAAAGGAAAATACCTCCCACAAAGTTGTGCTCAGGGTTATTTTTATTAAAGAAAATTACATTTAGTGACAAATAATCATGTTGACTTTATTGGGCTTTGGTTCTGTCCCGGTAACCAAGTCAGTCAATATAACTAGTGTCTTTTAGTAAATGATTTCCATTTCCATTTCCATTTTCTCTTGCTTTCAGATTATTTGTGGTAAGTACTGTGGGGTATGTGCTCCCTTCTGGAGAAGATTCTGTCTCTAAATTATGGGGTCTTTTTAAAAGGCCCAGCTATTCTAATACCAAGTGCCTTTATAAAAATGTATGCTGACCTAATGGAATTTTAAAAACAACTGAAATCTAAGCAATCACACCTTCTGCATTATATCCTAGTGTAAGAAATTGTAATCTTTTAATGTAAGACTAAAAGGTATCCTTGCTGATGTCCAAATTAGTCTTTCAGACACTTTTTAGCAATAAGGCTAATAAGTCTTAATAAGGCTTCTCTTTGATTATCCAATAGCAGCGGGGGAACAGATGATGTGATATAACTGCAGGTCCCATCTGATGTTTACAGCATAAGTTCCAGATGCCTGTTTAAGTGCTCAGCATCAAAACATATCACATATCAGTTTATCTTCCTTGCTCTGGTTGTTTCATCTTTATTTATGAAGGGCACTGTGATAAAAATGTGGTGGAAACAGGGATTACTCTGTATTCATAACTAAATGTCTCATTGGAAACGTTTTATTCCTTAAGCAAACCTCCTTCTGTTCAGAGTAAGATCTTCCTGCAGAATTTAAACAGGGCAAGTCTTTGATCAGTTGCTCTTATCGTTATTGTTTTCTAGACACTGTTGGAAGAAGCCAAAGATTTGCTGTCTGATTGGTTGGACGCAAAATTTGGCAGTCAGGTGACTGACAATTCCATATTCTCAAAGCTTCCCAAATTCTGGGAAGGGGAATTTCATAGAGATATGGAAGCACTCAACGTAAGTAAATGGACTGTTTTCTGTTCTAAAAATATATGTGCCATACCTTATAATACCTAAAATACAATTCAGCTCCTTAATAGCTTTCAAGAACCTCATATTTCAACCTTATTGATAAAATATTTCCTTTAATTTGAATAGGTAGATGTTAAATTAGCACCTGCTCTGTTTTCATCCCAACAGTCTTAAATCTGTTGTGGTCGTTGCACATCACTTAATTGGTGATGAGGTTTGATGTGTGCTCTCTATGCCATCCCCTTGGTGTAACATGGGCAAATAATCATAGACTGATCCAGAAGCTTGAGATGGAATCCCTTGGCTGCCCAAGAGATCCCTGCCAACCTCAGCATTTAGACTGACTACTTAAGAGGCTTCAGCCACTAAGAAATTGTGTGATGATAACCATCAATAAGAGATTTGTCTGTTACAGATGAAATGCTGTGTCACAGGCACTGGTTCAGGTCAGTGAAGGTTGATTTATTTACCTGCAAATCAGAGGGACCTATTGCCTCTTCTGTCAGAAGAGCTGGCATCCCCTTAAAAGCTGAGGAAAAAGTAGTCACAGCACATTGTTTCAGAGCAGAAAGCTTGAAATAGGAGTGTTAGATTTTATTATCACTTGCTTTTGAGCAAATCTGTAACCAATAAATAATGTATATATTTAGTGCATATTTGCACACACATATATATATAAAATTCTACTTTTTATCTCTAGGTTTTACCTCCAGATGTTTTAACACGGGTTAGTGAATACGTGCCAGAAATTGTGGATTTTGTGAAGAAGATTGTGGATAATGGTTATGGGTAAGTTTGCTGCTGGATGCCAGAATGATTGCTTTCAGCACTTAACTGTGAGCTGTTTTCTCTGTTTTCATATGCAACAGTAGTCCTTGCTAGAAGCAGTTTTTCATCAAATAAAGACATTTCAGGTTTCTTTGCAAAAGACCTCTTATTTCTCACCTGATGTGCTTCTTATGATGTCCTGTAGGGTGAAATCCTTGTTCATTAAAATAAAATCAAAGGCCCATCTGCTTGAACTGTGTTTGATTCCTGGTCTTCATCAAACATTGTCAAAAATTGACATGTGACAGAAATCAGTTGTAAATAACATAAATTTTAAAAAATGGTAATTCTTGTGACTGTTACCTAATATCTCACCTCTTAAAGGCTTAACAATAGCTGTTGTTTCCTCTTTGATTATTTTTATTATAACTTCCAATGATTTGTCCGAAGCCTTCACATGGTAAGGCCTCAAAACTTTGGCTCACCTAAGTCATATTTACAATACGGAGCAGTACCGTAATGTGAGTGCAGTTGCTAGAGAACTTATGACAATGATTTTGGGCATAAAATTCAGTAAAGTTGTGGTAGAAAGTTAGCTAAATAATGATCTTTAACTTTTCAGGTATGTGTCCAATGGATCTGTATACTTTGATACTATGAAGTTTGATGCCAGTGAAAAACACTCCTATGCTAAGTTGGTGCCTGAAGCTGTAGGTGATCAGAAAGCTCTTCAAGAGGGTGAAGGTAAAGATTTGTTTAAGTTGCTGAAGAAACTGATGATGTGTTGGTCTCTTCAACTGATTTCACTGATGTTTGGATCAGTCACAGTCAGAGCTTAATGATTTACCTGCTGCACTTCCTTTACCAATTTCTTTGCCAAAGTTTTGTAGCTTGAGCCAGTACTTTCCTGAAAGTTTTAAATTGGAAAATACCAAGAAATCTTATTAATCTTAGGATGATTTTGGGTTGCTCTTTGTTTGTTTGTGGGATTTTCTTTGGTCAGAATTGTGAATAGCTCAGACATTTGTCCGTAGCCCAGTTATTTGCCCCTTCGTCAGGCTCAGAATAGGAGCAAAGACTTGAACCTGGGTCTTCCACATGCCAGGCAAAAGCTCTCCACATCAGGCTGGGTTATTTCATGACAAATATTTGGGTTCCTCTTTCATACTGAGAACTTGTTTTTACCTTTGTAAACTTTTTGTGTTGAACTAAATCCATATATAGATTTTTTTTGAATTGAGCTATGGCAGAGGATTAACTTAAAATGCTCAGTAATTGAGACTCATTAGTTACCTGCTCCTAAAGTTGTACAGTTTTAGCAAATCATGCAAAAAGTCTATAAAAAGAATATTAAAAGGTTTTAATATAATAATCATACCACGTGAAATCAGGACACTCATGCAGTAGATGAATTTAGCAGTATCTGAGAGATGCTGCTTTAAATGGGTATGGGTTTTTTTCCTTTATTCAAACTGTTATAGCTGAAATCTTCTATGTGAAATAAAAGGTGCTAGCTTTAACTACCGTATTTGTGGAACATGAATGTGTAATTTCCACCACATAACCAGTCACTTTTGTTGAATAGTTGTGTCCTTTTGCAAATAGGAACTGATGCTGAGTGATTAATGTAACTAACCAAGAGTACGTAGATACCAAGTGATTGCTTCTTCAGCTTAGCTCCTTTGACTCATTTGTGATGCTTGTTGTTACTCTGACAGATAATGTAATTTTGACTGTTACAAGCAGTAGAAATGCTAAGCTTTGAAAGTTGCAATTAATGTAAATAAAAGCAAAATACATATATATTTTAAGTGCATAGTGTACTAGATTCTAAGCAATTGAGATTGTAACTATCTCAAGCTGTACAGCAGAACTAATTGAGAAATTTAACTCTGACAATCTTGTCTTGGATTTTTATGCTGTAGGGAGTATTGTTGACCACTTTTAGTCTTGGGCAGTAGTGCAAAATGGTAAATTCCTTGTGTTTAAAGATGTTGCAACAAAAGTACCACCTAAATTATCATAAGGAACTAACAGCAAATAATGCATAACACATCTCTGGTGGTAACAGAACAGTAAATGTAGCTATTGAACAAGTACCAACCATTCTGTGCAGCAACTGAGATTAGGGGAAGAAATACTGTATGATCTATGACACTATGATTGTATGTGCAGATTAAGACAATCATAGTCTCAATTTGGATCCATCTAACATTGGAATGAATTGAATCTGCAGTCTCACTTGTCTCTGAGTATGGGGATTTTTCTTTCTGTATTTCTTTTTCTGTAACTGCAATACTGGAGTTGTCTGCTGAGAGAATGTAGATGAATCTCCTGTCAAAATTTAGAAAGCAGTGCAACTGATACTTGGCGGATAGTTGTCAACCAAGCATTAATCAAAACCCCAAAGGATTATCAAGGTTAATTATGAGAATTTTTGAGGTGTTGATAATTTGGGGGTTTGTGTTTGTGTTTTTTTTAATTTATTTTTTTTTAGATTTGCTTTATGTGAGATACAGCAAGGCAAATCAGTAGCGCTGGTGTAAAATGTATACATTTACATTTTGTCTTTTGAAAGGTGACCTGAGCATCTCAGCTGATCGCTTAAGTGAGAAGCGTTCTCCAAATGATTTTGCCTTATGGAAGTCCTCCAAGCCAGGAGAGCCCTCATGGGACTCTCCATGGGGAAAGGTAAGGACATTATAATCAGGATTTGGATTTTCTACACTTACTTAAATAGCACAGTTACACAAGTTTTTTTGCCTCACATCATATTAACAATGTATAAATTGTGGAGATTATGTATTCAGTCCTAAGATTCTGTGATTAATGTTCATTTAATAATCTAGAATGTGTATCAGTGTGTTTGATAAGAAGTTTGATAAGTTTGCATGCAGGCTCAGCATGGCTGTTACTGGTCGTTTGTCCTCTGTTTATTGACAAGCTTTATCTGCAGTAAATTCTGTTTCCTTTTTTTTCCCTTGTGATCAAAAATATTAATGTAGCTTTTAAAAGAACAATAAGCAAGATAATCAAAACATTGCAGATGTATTGCCAGGTTGAATCTTTAAATGCAACAGTTTCCTTTTGTGAAGCTGAGACTGAGAATCTCTTTTTCTCTTAGTAACAGCATGAGGGAATGAGAGTGAGGCAGAAGAGGAAGACAGTTACTAGTAACCAATGCCTTTTCCTTTACAGGGTCGTCCAGGTTGGCACATTGAATGTTCTGCGATGGCCGGATCCATTCTGGGAGAGTCGATGGACATTCATGGAGGAGGTTTTGATCTCCGGTTTCCTCACCATGACAATGAACTGGCGCAGTCTGAGGTGAATGAACTGACCTTTCTGCAGTGATAAAGCAACATGCTTTGCTTTGACTGCAACTTACACAAATCCATAATTCAGTTTTTTAAACTTGATGTGTGTTTTGTGTAAGCACGGGTTTTGGTTTTCAGGATTTTATTCTCTAAGTTTTCCTACTCCACGATATAAACAGTGTTGGGTCTTTGGGTTTTGGTTTTTTCCTGCAGGCATACTTTGAAAATGATCACTGGGTTCGGTATTTTCTGCATACTGGTCACTTAACAATTGCTGGCTGTAAAATGTCTAAGTCTTTGAAGAATTTCATTACCATAAAAGATGCACTGAAGAAACACACAGGTAAAAATTATTTTGGAAAGGGAATGCTTTTGATGCACTTTGGTGGCTGTGGTAATTTTGTTATTCAGGGTAACTTCGGGTGTCTTTCTTCTTCACTAACTTTAGAACAGCTTCCTTGTTCTTCTGATCCTTGTTGGTATTTATCAGTATGGATAATAGTGGTTTTGCTTTTTTGGTAGACGTAGTGATAGAAGAACTTTAAAGATAATGTTCTTAGCCACTGCAGTATTGGAGTCCATGGAAATGCTTTAGCTTATGATAACTTTCCTTGTTTATTTTAAACCTCCTACTAGCACGACAGTTACGGCTGGCTTTCCTCATGCACTCTTGGAAGGATACACTGGATTATTCAAATAATACCATGGAGTCAGCTATTCAGTATGAGAAGTTTATGAATGTAAGTAAGTTTTCCATTCCTTCTCCAGCTCTCTAAACTTTGTGTTGCCACGTATACTTCAAGGAGTAGAACTCCAAGGATATGTAGACCATATTCCCAGACTGGGTTTGCCTTCTGAATTCATCAGGTGGGATGTCACAGTGTTTATTTAGCTACCATTGAATGCTCAAATTGTGTAAATTCCATGGACTGCAGCTGGGTGCTGTCTCCAAGTACTGACATCTCTGAGCAGCTTGGCACTTACCCACGAGATCAGTTTCTCAGTTCAACTTGCTTACAGAACTCAGTCCGATAGACACTCTGTAACATTTCTACCAGGTCAGACTCTACACAAATGTAGCCAAAGGGGAAGAAGGAATATTGTTCCCGCTTTGTCTCCTCACCACAGACATTGAGCCTTTGTCTCTATGCCTTGCAGGTGTGTGAGAGGTCAGGCACAGATTCTGTCCCTCGTTAGTTTGGAGCCATAATTTAAACTCATATTTCCCACAAGGACACTGTACAGCATTTTGAGGTTGTTGATCTTGGTCTCTCCAGCTACGGCTATTCTGCATTTTATGTAAAATGTTTGGTTTGGGCCACAGATTAGGTTAAAATGACTTTTTACCAAACTGGATGCCCGTTTAAAACAGGTTGTTGCTATAAAGCCATTTTATTCTTCAGCTTCCATTGCTAGCACTTTAAAATCTGCCGTGAAAACTGTGGCCTAAACTTTTTAAAAATGGTATTGTTTGTGAACAGCTTGGTGTTAGACTATCACAGTGTACCATGTAGTTACAGAGCCAAGAAATAGAAATGAATTGCACTCCAACTGTGATTTACAGAGTTATGCAAAATGTGTGGGTTTTATTGTCTTGAAAGACTTTCAATAGATCCTGGCTGAAACGTTGTTGAACCATTAAGAAATAATGCCCTTTCATAGTAAGTATTGGTTATGTGTAATTGAAACTGATTTCTAGCTCTATTCTTTTACAGGAATTCTTTTTAAATGTGAAGGATATTCTTCGAGCTCCCACTGATGTGACAGGCCAGTTTCAGAAATGGGAAAATCAAGAAGTAGAGCTGAACAAAAGGTGAGTGGAGCATTCCTGCTTCTCTCTGAATAGCCGTTGTGTAGCTCCATATTTATTTCTTTTTTCCTTACAAAATCTACAAAATCACACTACAATGTGTGTAGTGATATTTGTGTCTGTAGAATTTCCACTTAACGTCCTAACTCTTTACAAGCAATCAGTTTAATCTAGGGGCAGCTTTATGAAGTACAGATGAAATTGTTGATTTCCCTTTTGTTTATGTTAAGTACACTGGCATGCCTCATTGCTATCTTCGTGAAGGGAAAGAGAGCTTTTCTGTTAGATCGCTGTCATTTTCTTCACTACTTGAAATCTTGTCTTCTCTCTGAGAAGTGACCAAGAATTCCCAGTGGTTACAACTGGAAAAACAGAATTTTGCACATTTCAAAGTGTAGCGAGCAATCTGAGACAAGCAGAAGTTAAATGACCTGACTAAAACCACAAAAGATCAGACTGCCAGTGTTTGAAAATATGTTGTTGAGACAGTGATACCAATTTTGCTGTCTTTTCACTTTTATAACTACCATTATTCTTTGTAATGCAAACAGCTTCCTATATGACTTCTGTTTTGTCTGAAATTTAAAATAGAGCCATCTTGCATTGCAGTGTTAAAATTGTTTCCTAGTTCAGTTCACTATTGTGGTCATGAGTGTTACTATTGAAGGACTAAATGCAGATGTTTCTGAGATGTAGTGATATCCTCTGAAAATTTTATCTTCAACTTGAGGTTGGTAGAGATAACCCCCTTTTTAAGAAGAGGGGAGATAGTAGGTAATAGAGAGGTCAAAAGGGAGGGGTGAAGAAGTGGGAGGAATAGAAGATATGCTTCATGGATGTTTGGTTTTGTCTCCTTTCTTCTACCACTTCTTTTTTCTTGGAAAAAGTACGTTGCTTGAAACCATAAAGCCTTTGTGTGATGAAATCGTACTTAATATACTGTATTATTTATTATACCTACTAACATGTCACTAACATGACAGAAGTTTGCATGAATTTATTCCTTTTATCTACTTGGAATATCTTCATAACAATTCACTTTGTGGTAAGTTAGTTCCAAATTGGTGCTCCTTCCTGGAAAGATATTAAACAGGGTACTTGGCTGGTACACAGGGATAGGAGAGCAATACTGTAAAAAAGTAAAAAGTAAGCACAAGAAGATACTAAATAAGCAATTTATACTGCTTTAAAAAAAAAACTTGCATGAAAAGGCCAGTTGAAAAAGTCTTTGATGTAATTTGTTTGGATAGTTGTTGCCAATTAGATTATCCTGCCTGCCTTTGTCCATAGCAGCAAAACAGCAGCGTCATGATAATGCCTTTTTTCTTGCTCATCTGTTTTCCCTCCAAATATAAACTATGACCAACAAAAAATTATCTTACTTTTAGGTCCCCTTTGTCTTCTAACAGAGATTCTTTGGAGTCTGTTGCAGGTTTTTTGGCATGAGTAGTTAAAAAGAACCTTTTTCTTCTTAGTTTTTACGAGAAGAAGGCAGCAATTCATGAAGCACTGTGTGACAATATTGACACCCGCTCTGTCCTAGAAGAAATGCGCTCATTAGTCAGCCAGAGTAACTCCTACATTGCTGCAAAGAAATCTTCCAGACAGATGCCAAACAGACTTCTTTTAGAAAACATCAGCTCCTATCTCACTCAAATGCTAAAGGTATGTAACAGCAGGGAGTAATGCTGCTATTGCACTGTGCAGTTATAACTTGTATTTTCAAGGATGGAGGGATCTGTACAGACTTTGTTTAAATCTTATAGGAAACTAGAGGTCTTCCACACATCTCCCAGCCAAAACAGCCCCGTGCTGCAGCAGGAACAATTTTGAATCCTCCACGTTATATTATGTTTTCAGCTAATGTTTTGTTGAACAGTGGAGAGCCCTTAATACGTTCAAGGAAAATTAGATAGTAGAAAAAATATGAAGTCAGAATGACAAATCTGACAGCTTTAAAGCTAAATCTGAAAGCAAATGCTTTGTATGGTGCATCAATTACAAATCAGAACATCATCTTGTTGGAGTTGTGAATTCTGGGCTAAATGAGAACTGTTCAAAAGCCTAGTATATATATATATATAATTTTGCTTAGTTTTCACATACCTGTGAATTGATGTATACAATCTTTTCTTTTCTTTTTACTTGACCAGATTTTTGGTGCCATAGAAAGTGATGAAGCAATTGGTTTTCCTGTTGGAGGGAATAGTCAAAACATAAATGTAAGTGAAGGACAAAATACACTACACGAAATTATTCTGTATTCTTTGAAAGCTTAGGTTAAAGTGATGACATTACTGATATATAGCTGAATTACATTCTTTTTGCTTTTAGCTTTTGAATCTGATGTAATTAATTGGCTTAGGGAGCAGGATTTTTCTTTTACAAGAGCTGGGGTTTTTATAGGTTTGTTTGATTTAATGACAGACAAATTGTATAGCAACCAGAAAAAAGAATTATCTTGTCTTCTGAATGATGAGTCTGTTTCATAAACCACATGTGAAATACAGGCAGCACATGCTGGAGTCTAAAGACTCATTACAAGTATTTGTATGCTAAGTCATTTCAAAAATATAATTATACTGATTAAACTTCTTTGTGGTACGCCAAAAACCAGCCTGGAGGCAGCTAGAGTTTTATCCACATTTCAATCTCTTCTTCTGATCTCATTTGTAGCCACAGTTTTTACGTGGCTTTCAAAGGCTGTTTTGCTTTAGTCACCCAGCAATTCTGCTGCGATGCAGAATTTTTCTGGAAGTACCTGAGAGGTACCTGATGAAAGTGCTGATGGGCTCTGGAATAACTGGAACATTTTCTGGTGCAGGCAGGAGAAATAACTCCATGTGAAAGCCATCAACACTTTGTTCGTGCCAGAAATCGCTTGTGGACACATCAGTGCTGTTTTTCATCTATTTTTCTGCATTTAAAGGTGTGACTGTGCACCTTTCTGTTCCTCCTTAGAAGGACGAAATGAAACAGTTCTGCTGTAACAAAAAAGCTAAACTTTTTGTTCATCAAAGGAATTGGCAGGCTTGCTTGTGGTTGAAGAGCAGGAATGAACACTCATCTGATAATTGCCCAGGCAAATACTTAAATTAGTATGCTGTGGAAATCTCCATTAATGATATAATAAGGAAGATATTCAGTATTGCCTGCAAAGCCCATCAACAATGATTTTTAATTTAGCTCAGAATTATTTCAAATATCAGAAGAAAGGAAGCACTTTAACACTTACCTTTTTAGGGAAAATGAAAATTAAATTTGTATTTAGCACTTCACGCAGTGTTTCCAATAGATATGCTTTATGGAAGGATTGGTGATAGCTTGGAGCTAAGTCCTTTCACTCCTTTAAAATAACACTGCCAAGGGTGGTAGAGTGAGTAGAATCTTGTGCAGAAAAAATAAAAATCCTATGCTAACACTAGCTGTTGTCCACAAAAATTGGAGTTGTTACCCATATGCAACGAGCCAATGATTACACACTCAAGAGAGACATGGATTATTTGTTTCAGAGTTGTGCAAGCCTGGATGCTCAGTGGTATTCCACAAATCAAGCACACCAACTATCAAAACTTTTTACTACTTACACATTTTAGCAAACAAAGGAACTAGTGTTCATTGGCTACAAGTTACATAATTATCTTATTAATTAGTATTCTGTCCTCTCTTGGTTAATAATTTTCTTGCTTCCCATGCTAATTAGTCTGCATGCTCAGTTGTTCTATTCTTTGGAGTCAGTGGGTTTCTTGGGGTGGTGGTCCCTGAGTTGGTGGTTGGAATTACCTTTTACTCAGTGGGAGCTGATTTCAGCACAGTTGCTGAGTTGGCTTTGTGAGTTTCTTCCTTATATTGGGAATTCTGCCAAGTGTCCTTGTGGCCTGTAAATTCTTTGTGGTATTCTTTGTGTCCACT
The DNA here is from genome assembly GCA_013398115.1 of Falcunculus frontatus. Classification (NCBI taxonomy): domain Eukaryota; kingdom Metazoa; phylum Chordata; class Aves; order Passeriformes; genus Falcunculus; species Falcunculus frontatus. The sequence continues at coordinate 618,487 of VZRV01005924.1, read as the reverse complement.
ATCAGTGGTCCATCCTTCTTCCCAAGTTTTGTTAACCTCCCTTAGGGTCTGTGATCACTGTAGCATGTCCAGCCCTAAACCTTAACAAGGCAATTCTACCAACAAGTAGTTTGTTCTTCTGACACCTGGCCATCACTTAGAGCTTGCTTGTTAGCTGCTCTCTGTTTCAGGGATTAAATCTCCCTTCTTGTTGATAAGGCTTGAAAGCATACAAAGATCAAACATTAGAGAACATCCTTTCTGAAGAAAGTTTTACATATTCCACATTTTGCAACACTGTTAGCACAGTTGTCAGAAGAATCTTGTGCTAACATCTCTTACACAGAAGAAGCTTTTGTTTTTATCACCTGGTTCATTACTGGTGTTAAGCATTACAATATAAAAATGCATAATATCACAAGTGTTTTGGCTGTTTCATTAAATATTATACTGTCTTTCAGTCCTCCATGCAGATACTTATTTTTCTTAACAAAAATTAAAAGAGGTGAACTTCCAAGGTTCAAAAACTTGTCATTAATTACAGAAGGCTGTGGGTCAGGCCAGTTGTTTCTTTGCTTAAATTGGAGATGAAAAAACCAATAGGCCAATATCTCCAAAAAAGGCATAATCCTCTTCAAAAGCTCTGAAAGAACAACCATATTAATTATCACGGGTCAGTAATTTACTTGAAAAGTGGATATAAGAGATTTGAAGTCAGAAAACCTCAGTTCCATAATTTCATTTTGCAGTGAAAGTCAGCATTTCTCTCAAGTTAGTTATTCTGGAAATGAGAATCTTTCATCTTGAAATGACTGATAAAGTAGTGACGGCGCCTGCTTTCCCGGCACCGCTTTATTTGCATGAAGAGGTGGTTTCAGTGCAGAGGGGAAGTGGAGATGTGACTGTTGCTTGCTTTCCAGAGTCTGTTCCTTGGGCCAAACTTGTCAGCACTGGTTCTGATTATGAAGCTGATTGCACAGTGTTCACATTTATAAAATATTTTAACAGACTGCCTCAGTTCTTTTCATAGGGGCACTTTTAGAGCATGACAGACTATCTTGTCCCTTAATTGCACGGAAATTTGTCATGGAGATTTAACAGACAGGAAAGATGAGGAAATTGTAGAGGAGACAAAAGTTTGCAACTTTCTTTCTCTCCCCCACCCTCCAAAGTAATGAAACTTTTAATTTAGGTTTTCTCCTGAGGGCCTGGCTTTTCCTCTTGGGATTCCAGAGATGCGTTGGCAGACGGCTCTGATCTGTAGTTGTTTTTGTAGCTGTTCACTGCTGTTCACTAACTGCTTGCTGCTGCTATTCACTGCCACTGAGACCAGACTCACAGGACTTTTTCACTGAGATTTTATGACCAGTGTTTACTTACAGCTGAAATAATTTGGCAGTAATCTTTCCCTACTTCTTGTGGGAGAAGGAATTGTGTGAGGATTATAGACAATTGCACTGTATTGGAAATAATAATAATAAGCTTAAATTTCAGGAACAGATCTGTGTTCTAATGAAAATTAGTCCTAACATCAGTTTCACCTGGTATTATTATCATGGTATAATGGTATTATTATTATAAAGAGCTGGGCCTAAGACAACAGTACACGAAGGAGCAAATTAATCTGCGTGCTGTTTTTATCCCTGCACTGCATTATAGTTAGTTAGCTGGACTGTAGCATAACCCTATGAAGTGATGGATCTAACTGAAAGGAGGTGAAAAATGGATGGGGAGAGGCTGAACCTCACAAGCCTATTTTATCTGCACAGAAGGAAAACTGACAGCTAATGCAAATTATCATCTATCCTTTGACATCAATAGAGCAATGACAATTTTTATTGATACAGATCTGCCCTGAGGGTCAAGTTCCATCCAAAAGCACATAAATATGAAGTGGGTAGGGACATGTTTTATATCTAAATGATGATTAGCTAACTGTGGAAATAATGATCCTGCAGATTGAATCTACAGTGATGCCATACCTCCAAGTTCTTTCTGAGTTCAGAGAAGGAGTGCGACAAATCGCCAGAGAGAAGAAAGGTGAGAGTTCACTTTTTCCTGTACTGTTGCATGTGAGACTTGGAGGTCACAGGAATCAAACGGGGGGAGAGGGTGGAGGTGTGGGTGTGAGGCATTTGATAGAGTCTCTCTTTGCTTAGAGAATTAAAGTGAGGCATCTTTGAATTTAAATTTTTGGATCTCTGCTGCCTCTCTCTTTAATTTGGGAATCTTTTGCAAGCTACTAAACTAATTTTAATTTCCTGAAGAATCTAAAAGTTCTGGAATGACAAGGTGTAGCTGCTGTTTTTCCAGGTTAGGGCACTCCCTGCTTTCTAGGTATGAAAGTACCCATGATCTCTTCCCCTGGGAGTTTGCATTCTCTTAAAAGCGTAGATTGCTACACAATAATAGTGTCTGCATTTAAATAGCCCAAGATGTTCACTATTATTTGTAAGCATAGTTGGAATTGTAGCTCCCCTGATGGTAATTGGAGTGCTCTCTTTGGAGAATTCATCTGGGAGTTTGCTAGAAGTTGTTTCAGGTACTTTTTTTAATCCCTCTGAAAAGCTTTGATCATGCTGTGTGTGTTGGCAGCAGAAATGTAGAGTGTTAAAAAGGTTGTTCCCTTAAGCTTTCTTTGATTTTACTGATATTTCCTAATGGAGGAGCTCTTACTATTTTCTGCTGTTCCCTGTGGAATTTTGCATGTCTTCAGTATGTATTCGATTCTTGTTTCCTTAAAACTTAGACACTGGGATTTGTACTTGAAGGCAAAACAGGGCCTTTTTTATATATAGAAAATATAAGTAACCCACATATTACAAAGAAACATAAAATTGCTTGTAGTGTCTGGTAACCTATTCAGCTGGAAAAGACTCTGGACTCTCATTCTGCTACTGTTTGGAGTCCTTCTGAAGCTAATAAGTTTACATTAAAAGCACGAAACTGTATTTGCTAATGCGACTACTCTGCTGTTATTGTCAGGCTCTTATTGGCCTAATGGATGCTGAGAAATAGGCTTATGAGTTCCAACAGTAAATATTTTCTGTAACTTGAATTAATTCAGAAGGTTTGTGTGTATATCCTCAGCCAAAAATGTGAGCTTTAGTCTTTTGGTATTTAACCTTTCTGTGAAGCTTCTTTTTCCCTTGCTTTCTGATGGTTGAGCTAAACTGGTCCTCGCTTTTAGCAGTGGTAAAGTTTAAATATCACGGGGTTTCTTGTAGGTCATTTTTAGAACACACTTGGCACTAGACTGCTTACTGGCACTTGAATTTCCTACTTGGAAGGTAGTGATTTTTTGCCTGAAATACACTGGACAGTAAGAATCAAACTGGATCTAGTTGCTGCTTGGTTAGGGCACAGAGCACTCTGCAGTTTGACCAGGGAGGCACATTTCTTTTGAACTATTTGATATATGGAAACTGAGTGGTGGTTGGCAGAACCTGCACTGACATGCTACTGGTTTGTTTCCTTTTACCCATTAAATCTTGCTTGCAGGAAGCATTAAATTACTGTAAAAGTTGTTCTGATTAGTGGCTGGGGATATTGCCTCTGCATGGCTCCAGGCAAAGGGAGTTTCCCCATCATAGCCTGTTGCTGGCAGGACTGTCTTAAATATTAGTTAAAATAATCTGTAATGCTTTAAGTATTCTCAGATGGTAAATAAAAAGAATGTGGCTCTGTAAAACCTGCAGAGTATTACAAATGTCCCCATCCATATACATATGCTTTGAAAATGTATCTACAAAACATTTCACAGAATAGCCATTTTTAAAGCTGTGTTTTTTAGTAAGGATCAAAATAGATATACTCTGCAAAAATGTTACCATCATCCAGAATGAGTAGCATTCAAACACATTAGTAAAATAAATTCTCTGTTTTATAAGATTATTAGTATTCAAACTGGAAACCTGCACTGGTCATTTGAGCTGAGTCTTTATGTGTGAACCTACCCAGCAATGATGGTAAACAGTGCAAAAGACTGTGCTGGCTGCACAGGGGAAGGAAATGCAGAAAACCTCTGCAAAGTGCATCAATGATTGGTTGGCCAGAGCATCTCTCTCTTGCACATCCTGACATTTAACTTGGGTATCTGACCACTAAAGACTTCCATATACTTATCTCTGCAAGAAGGCACAGTGGAGCAGATCTTTGGCCCAGTGCAGCTCCCACTGCTTGGGAAGAATTCTTATTAGCAACAAATTGTTATTAAACAAGAGCAAGTCCTTCAGTTTTTGGTTACCAGCCTCAGGACACCTGCTTAAATTGACTACCCCATGGTAGAGGTGTCCATGTCTGAACTCTGTCTGCATTTCCTGCCAGTGGTGCTTGGTGCCATGTGGCATCTTGTTCTAAGCTGCTTCTAGGACACAGTGTCCTCTTCACCTTCTGCCCTCTTCAAATGTGTCATTAGTTGACCAGAACTGGGACAAACTCTCTCATTGTAGCATTACCTGCTCTTGTCTTTTGCTGCCAGTCTTTACATTCAGCATTCTCCAGATGCTTTTCAAGCTCTCTTTTTCCTCCCCATCATGGTGTTCCCATTCACAACATCTCAACATCTTTTTCACATCTGATACTCTTTGGCTTGAAATTCACAGAAAATGCAAAGAGAGGTCTGGGAAATAGTCACAGGCCCAAGGAATGTTCATCTGCTGGGGTGTTCATGGGCACTGGTGATAAGGCATTGTCCCACTGGTTTCCTGGTCACTGTCCTCAGCGAGAGCCTCCTTGAGTCTTGGGGCAGCCCATAAACAACCCCCTACCCAATCCTAAACATCTTTGCTCTGGAGGTGCCACATGCAAAGAACAGGCACAATTCAGCCTTATGAAGTGCAGTGCTGACTCCTTTGGATGACAGAATTGATTAGAGGATGTGTCCTCTCATAAATCATATGTTTCATTATACATTTCTCCTTGGTGGATTTCTTCTTCTTCAGCTTTCAATTATTCATGATTTTAGGTAAATAAACATCTATAACTGTGCAGGTGCTGTTTCAGTGAATAAGCAGTAGGTGTTTCTGATACAGTCTTCATATGATATGTGTAATTCTTTTGCCTAGGTTAGAGCCAACACCTTTTAGTGTCGACAGCCAGTGAGGTAATCGTATCCCTGGTTTATCTTAATGGCTTATTTAGAGTTGCATCAAACATGGCTGTGGTTCACTGTGTGTAACTGCTCTGGATCAAGAGAAACAACGACTCTGTTTATGGCAGACAAAAGAGGTTCTGTACGCTGCAGTGGTTTCCTATGCAAAAAGAGAGCCACAGAACACGACCTTGCACTGAAACAGGGTGCTCCTTTTTATGCTTTAGGATAGTCAGTGCTCTGTTCACTTGCAGCTCTCTGAGAATTGTGGAAGAGATGAAGGCTCAGGGATGGTACTTGTATCTGCCAGAATGTGCAGTGTTTAGGAAACTGCCTGGATGGAAGCTTCCACTGCCTGAAATAACACCTTTGAGACCCTGAGTGCTAGGTTTAGCCAGCCAAGAATTGCTGAAAGGGAGAACACTTGTTTTTTATGAGCACATCTAAGCCAAGTATCTGTCTTGTCACATTTGGTAAATGTTCCTCCCAAATATCAGACTGCCGATAAAAAAAGCCACTGAATTCACAACAGCAACATACTGGGTCTCCTTGGTGTATTTAGTCTCTCTTAACTGTTCTGCTGCTTCTCAGCTGATACAATTTCTCATCCAAAAAACTACCTTGTATGAAGATTTGTTTTCCCCTTAAGAGCTGATGGCACGTATTTCAGCTAAATCTTAAGTTCTTGACCATTTGCTCTCATCAAAGGCTCTTTGATAAGTTTGCAAGGGAAAAAAATATTAGCCATGATGTCCTGATCAACACGCAGAAAGGCAAACCAAAATTCTCCATTCTGCTGCAACTAGACTGCTTGAAATAAAAAGAGGATGCTGGGATTACAGTTCCTCTGACAAATGTATGTGTAGTTGTCAAATCAACAAAATCATAGTCCCTCAAAGGGCACTGTTAGATTTAGCTCAGGATATGTTAATTTGTGATTTTTCTAAAATTAGGTTTTTAACGTTTCTTATTGCACATCCTACAGCAACCATTAGGATCTTCCTGAGTCATATACCCTTCCACCATACCCTGGCAGAATTGTTGCATCATTTCTGAATTGCCTTGGATTTTCTTTCTGTTCTCCTTTAGGAGCAATGAGGGTATCTTGGAAGAAATTTATGATTTTCAAGTCCCTGCAAAGAAACATGCTGCTTCTCTGTGTAGCTGAAATAAGGCAGGACTTATTTATCACTTTAAAACTGAAGACCTTTCTCTCTCTGTGTGAGAGTGGTAATTTCTTAATTGCACTTGAGTAACTATGTAGCTGGATAAAAGTGTACTTTGGCCAAATCTGACTCCACTAAAAGTATTTTTCATGCTCTGTAGTAACTGAAGTGCTGCAGTTGAGTGATGCTCTCCGGGATGACATCCTGCCTGAACTTGGAGTTCGATTTGAAGATCACGAAGGTACCCAGTTATCTCTTGAAACTTTGTAGGTAGCTGTTTTTATAATCCTGCTGTTTTCCTAAGAAGTGGGAAAACAAGCTGTCAAGACTAAACAGGAATAATTCAATAAACTCAAGGATTGCAAAGCCATAGCAGATCATATACTCACCGTATATATATTTCATATATACTATATATAATGGCACAATATGTACCATAGATAATGGTATATATAGATATGAATATATATTGTAGAACTGTGTATTGGAATACATATACAGAATAAAAAACCAGGCATTGTAATATTTTTTTCAATCTTTTTGTATAGCACCTAATTTCTTAGTCACTTTTGAGTAGTCACTGAGTTGTATTTGCATTCAGCATGCAAAAAGCAAACAGTTATCACAGGGTAAATACATTTATCTTCGACTAATCAAGAAACTAATCCATCTCTTTTTGCTTTCTTTAGGACTTCCAACTGTGGTTAAATTAGTGGATAAGGACACATTATTGAAAGAAAGAGAAGAAAAGAAAAAGGTTATTATTTTAAGCATCCTATATTTTTAAAATTAGGAGTAATGTGTAAGCTATGGATACTTTTGCATTTCTTTGATAATACATGAGAAAAATTATAGCAGACTAGCAACAAGGAAAATGACATAAGAGAATTGATACAAAAATTTAAGCGTGTTAAAAAAAAGGATTTTTCAAAACAGCTTCTCGAAAACTTTGAATGGGACCTAGTGAATACCTCTAAGATTTTTTATTTGTTTTCTTTTTAAGATCTGCATATAATTAAGGGATGTTAAGTATTTCATTCAAGCTGTCTTTTCTCTCTGGAAGAACAATTCCAATGAGAAGCTAATTCAGACTTTTTTTGTTTGTACAAATGAAGTCAATATTTTCCATAGAGCTAGTCTGTATTCATCTGATATGTGAGGAGAAAATGTACTGGCTAAATCTTAATATAGTATGGATTAGTGAGATATTCAGGATGTTGGGGCAAGAATTCACGTTACTACAGAAAGCTTGTGAATTCTAGTTCACATGTCCAAGGTCTGTACAGAAACCCTGCTTTTGGCATTTCCTAGCATTAATATTTGACTTTGTGATATTTGAGAGTAACACTTCATATGTCTGTCTTCAGTTTTACCAAATAGTAAAATTCTGTCACGACTAGAAATATTTGGAAGACTTTCCAACATTTCTCATTCTACATTGATGTTTTTTAGAAAAGAGAGAAGTAAAAAGTCATTGTAGCCAACTCCGGATGTTTTCATCAGAATGACATTTGAAGGCAGTTTGTTTATAGCTGCTGGGTAGGACCTGCAGCTAGAGTCCCTTTTCCCTGGAAACAGTGTTATGTTCAGTACTGGCAGAACCCTTGGAGAACTGACAGGTCTCTCCCAGGCAAGTGCAAGATGGGATTTTTAGCAAGTTGGCTAAATTTGGATAGTTGTTTCCCTAGGAACATGAAGTGATACAACTGCTGCTTGAGGAACTGTGATGTCTTCACAGTTTGAGGCAAGAGCTTAAAATATCACTGAAATACAGTCTTTTTTTAGAAGTCATTTGCAAAACACTTTTCCCCCTAAAATGACAGGACAATTTCTTTTAGGTATTCTTTTATAGGTATCCACTTGGCATGCAAAATGCATTCTGAACTGTTAAAACTGGTTTAACTGTGAATAAAAGCAAATGAAATTGAAGTCGTACAGTGGGAAGTATCAGACAATCCTAATTATAAGGCTTGGTGGGTTTGCTGCAGGTCATGCTGCCAGTTCTGTCTGTAATTAGATATCCAGGGGAGCTGGCTCAGTTTTGTAGAAAACAACCAAATGAAATAGTGCATTACCTTTTACTCACTAACACTGCCTTTCACAGATAGAAGAAGAGAAAAAAAGGAAGAAAGAAGAAGCAGCAAGGAAAAAACAACAGCAAGAAGTAAGTAACCTCGTTTTGAAGGAAAGTGTAGGCAGCAATAGTCACGTGCAGGAAAGAACACATTAGAATACAGGCTCTCTGCCCAGCCTTAACCAGGTCTCCATTTCTTTTTTTTTGTGTACAATTTCCTGCTCAGAATGACTTTGGATTGCAGTTCAGATTTGGACTTTCAATTCTTATAGAGAAGCCATTTTTGAAAACACAACTAAAGCCTGCAAAAAAAAGTTATTACAGAAGAACTTGTAGCACCTAATTTCAGTCTATAAACAGTATTACTTCCTTAATTGATAAATTAGTATCTTACATGCTTAAGAAGACATGCATACTGATAGAGAAGATTTTGCTTGTGTCATTTACTATTTTATTCCCTTTCTAGTATCATAGATATATGTGAAAAGGTTTCTTTTTCTCCTTTTTTTTTTCTTTTTCTCTGTAAGAAATCCCCTGTTCCTTATGACTGAGCAGTGAAATGTTTTATCTCTATTGGTTGGAATTCAGATAGCTCAAAGGTTTTGGGCTTTGGATGGGGAGTAGGCAGAGGAGGTGAACTCATAAGAGAAAATATTGTTTGCCATGCTGATGACTTTAACAGGACAGGAAGTACATTTCTGTGTTAGAAGAGGAAGAAAACTTTTAGAGAGTACCATGTACAGAGAAAAAACAAGATAAATAGCATTTACCATCCACAAATTCCAAGCATCTTTTTTCATTTTTTCAAAAAGGTGATTCCTTTGCATTGGGCAAAAATTACATGGAAAAGATTCTGAAATGGGCTTGTTTACAGATAAGGGAGAGTTCAGTTTATTTTCAGTGCATTTACTGCATCTGATTCTTCTGTGTCCTGCATAAAAACCTTTGCTTCTCAGCAGGAAGGTTGATAAAGGTGGTTCCCTTTTCAGTGAGTTAATTGCTGAGTATTCTTTACTCATAGCAACTACTCACTTTGTGTTGACTAAGGAACCAAACTGGCAAGAATCAGATGTAGTTTTTGGAGTATATAAGCAAATTATTTTGAGTTTCTGCAATGCATCTATTTTATGAAGTGGTTCTCTATGGGTTTAAAACAGTTTTTCCCCCACACAAGCACAGCTAAGACCTACTGAGTCTTCAGTAGAAGAAGTGAGGAACTTCCTAGTGAGGAACACCTCACTCTAAGTTTCTTTTCACATAATAACCAATTATGAATTAAATGCTCTTTGATTTTGAAATTATTATCTACTTCTCCTTTTGCATATGTGACAGGTTGTCAGTAATTAACTGTGATGTTAATGCATGTTTTATATTACAGGCAGCAAAACTGGAAAAAATGAAGATTCCACCACATGAAATGTTTAAATTGGAAGTTGACAAATATTCCATGTTTGATGAAAATGTAAGAGACTTTTCTTCAAATAGGGAGTGGTTTTCCTTCCCCAGTTGAACATACTTATTTGTATATGTTTATAGCAATCTTGTTCCAAACCTCCAGGGCAGTGCTATTAATGTGGTAAGAGGAGGGAAGGAGAGAAAGAAAAGGTGATGTATGAATTTTATTGTGCACTGGGGAGCGAGGTCTCTGTTAGCCATCATTTCAAGAGTATTTTCCTTCTACATTCCTTTGTACATTCATTGTACATTTCCTTTGGCTCCTCTTATTGCAAAGAAAAATACATATTGTGGGTAGGAACGTGTGTGATGTTCATTCACAGATTTATTACTGTGGTGCAAGGCAGGGTATTCATTTGCAAGTACAAACTCCCCAACTCTGCCAGAACTGGTGTTTTTTGGAGAGGTCCTGTGTTTTCTATTCCCTCCTCCCCACTGTTTTGCTCACTCCTGGAAAAGGCTCTCTGAAGGCGCTGTTATGCATAACTTTGCTCTTGATTGTTCCCTTTGGGGATAAAAGTGTTACTTGGAAAACATAAAGCAGTATTTCTTCAGTACTTGATTTGGGGCATTGATCCTGCTTCTGCCTCTCCCCTTCACCTGCACAAATTCAGGCCCTGGGGGCAAGTCAGGATGGAGAGTGTAAATACTGGAAAATACCCCTGCAAGCCAAGGAGAACGTCCATAAAAGTGCTGATCATACTTTCTCCGTCAAGAACATAAATCTCTTACTGCTTTTGCTTTAAGCCTTGAATTCAATCTGCTAGTATGATTAAAAGATTATTTTAACCATCTGTTCAGGAATTAGTCATTATTCTCTTAACTGAAACCATCTCAAAGTTAGTGGTCTAAGCTTCCCTTACATGGTACAGGATAGAAGATAAATACACCCTTGTGCCTTTTTAACTAAGAAGGGAACACACAGAAATAGTCAAAGTTAGCTGTCAAACTTCTAGATGACTAAAATTAGCCAAGATAACACCCCTTCCTGACAGCCTGTCATTATGACATTATCTCCCTATCTTATTAGAACATGATTCCATAAAGAACAAAAGCAGTCCAAGAGTTTATCTTAAATATTCTTTTTTTATATATATTTCAGGGATTTCCCACCCATGATACAGAAGGCAAGGAACTTAGCAAAGGACAAATTAAGAAGCTAAAGAAACTTTATGAAACCCAAGAAAAGCTACACAAGGAGTATCTACAAATGGTTCAGAATGGAAGTGCAAATTGAAAACAACAGGACTTTTTATTTAGAAGGCGAGTGCTGGGTTCCCATTGAAGAAGCGAGCATATACTGATGCTCAAATTTCTGTTTACACTTTCTATTACGTGCAAAGTAAAATTCCTGTTTACGTGGGTTAATAATGTCATCTGGAAATGCAATAAAAATCCATCATTAAAAAAAAGCCAACCTGTAAAAGTTTCTTCTCAACAGTAGCAACAGTGGTGGCCAGTTCTGTTTGTGAAGGTGCTGCTCAGTCAGCAAATCCACATAAGGACTCTTGTTCATTCTAGCTGTCCAGGCTGTGGTTAATTTGTTCTGCATACTGATCTCTATCTAAGACCCAGTGTTACAGTCAGAAGAATTTACTGCTAAATGGGAGCTAAGTAATTTGCCCCACAGTAAGAACATTATTTTCCAGATGACTTTAGTATCTTTACATAAGCAGGAAAAGTGGGTAGTTCCACTATGATACTTATTCCAACTGCTGTTATTAAAAACTCAAATTTTAAGTATACCCAGAACACTTTGCATAGTAGAAGTTAACAGTCCCTTTGTTGAAAAAGGGAACAGATCACCAACCTGCAGTTGCAGTCAAGTGGGTAAGTACAAGGCAAATGCACCTGCACTGAACACACAGGTGGGAAAGACATGAAGGGCTGATGGCAGAGGTGGTGTGTTCTTGGAGCTATCCCTTCAAGGAAACAGGAGCCCTGCCAAAGCACCTGATTACCCAAAGTACTCTGTACCTAATTACCAGTTCAGAGCCATGGGGAATTAACAGAGGGTTTCCAACTGAGATACAGTTTGTGGATTGGTTGCAGTTAGGGAATACAGCTAGACACTGCTCTGTATTCCAAGACTGATGTTTTTAACATGAGGATTTAACCCTGAGATGATAACCTTTCTGATGTAGTATGGTCACATGATATCTGCAGGGAGAGCTCTTTGTTGCCTAACAATGCATTTCACTGGCAGAAACTACTAAACGAACTAAAGTTCATAAAATCCTAAAAAATATCTCACCTACTTTGCAGCTGCCCAGAAGAGCCAAGTGTCTGATTTGCAGAACTATACTCATTGAGTATTCTCAAGGTGACTTGCAGAAATGACACCTCTGTTCTCTCCACTCTTAGGTTCCTGCTACAATCATCAGGCTATGTTCCTTTCCTTAATTAAGAGTTAAAACATTGCTCTTCCTTTATATTTTTATATTTATATTCCTTCTTCTGAGGAATGAACCCATTATTTGGAGTAACAGAAAGGTCTAGTAGGGATTTTTTTTTCTAACTTGCCTGTATTTGCCTTTGAAAACATACATAATGTTAAGGTCAGTAAAGCACATGCATCTTGTGTGCAGAAAATAAAATCTGTTTGAAGTACAATTTGTATGTGAACTTTGTGTAGTGGGGAGAATGTTGAGCTTCTCCTTATTCCACAACCATGTTTTTGAAATGTGGTTTATGGAGAGCTTTTCCTTTAGCTTGCTATTACTAATTTAATTAATTTTGCTTTCAGATTTGATTATTCTGCTAATTTCTAATCAATTGCATAAATGCATGTTTAAACTGCACAATGATACTTTAAGCAGCCAGCCACAGCCATGAGGACAACTTCTCCATGCTTTGGTCTGGAAACAGAAACGGTTAAATTACATTTTTTTGCAGCATTTTAGATCCTAACTCCCTTCAGCATTATCTGCTCGTCATTTTCTTCCCAGCATGCTCCCTGAAGATGCATGTGATATCTTTGGAAGGATGGGACATGCCTATGCTGCTTCTGAAGTTGCTACTTAATGTCAAATAGTGCCAGGAATTTGCATACAGAAATTCTTTTTGGTGATCTGAGTTAGCACTTACTTAAAGTGAGTTAATATGTAACTAACATAGAAGGAGAAGATGCTGTTGATCCATGGCTGTCCTGGACTGTAGTTTATGGCATCTCCTTGTTAACATCTTGCCTTTTGCCACCAGATGTTTTTTCTCTTCCTGCTATGTTTTTAGTAGAACCTAATCCAATTCCATTACTTACCTACTAGATAAAGAATTTTTTTTTTTAATGCCCTTTAATGCCCTTTTAATGCCCTTTTTCCTTCCTAAATGCTTCATTTTGTTTCTGGGACAACTCTCCTTGCACGGATCTTGGGAGCATTTCAGACTCGCATTTTCCAAAGGTTATTTTCCGGTGTTTCTGTATGCTTCCCACATGCACATGCTGCTTCCTCCCTCCCTCCCTCAGTATTTTTTTTTAAATTCAGTATGCATAAAATCCTGGTGAAGGAAAACTTGGTAGCAAACAAAGAGTGCTGCAGCCAGGCTTGGATACACACTGCTGAAAAGTCATCACTTTTTCAGTGTGGGTGTGCCAATTGATCTGTGGGATTACTGAATTGCACAGACAATACCTATTCCCTGGCAATCCCTCAAGGTGGCACTTAAATGAATTCCACTGCACTTGCTTTGTGAGAGAGACCTGGCAAGCAGGAGAAGGGAGTGCAACAGCAATGGTCTGCAGTGTCTTAGTCATCTGTCTCACTCAGCCAGAAAAAGGGAGAGGACAGACTACACAGTATTTTAATTTTTTGGTTGTTTGTTTTTTTTTTTGTTCATTTGGGTTTTTTGTTTGGTTTTTGTTCTGTTTGGTTTTTTTTAAGGTCATATACGCATACACACTCTCATATTTTATTTTCTAAGCATTATGAAAATGAAAATCCTCATAGCAAAATCTTAGAATTTTAAAATATTTTAATTTTCTGGAACACAGACCTCATCTTGCTCATACAACGCGGAGCTTTTCATTTCCCACCTATCAAAGAATTTATTCAGAGATGGCAAGGGAAGATAAAAGAGTGGTGTTTCTGTTTTTAATTGTACCCTTGGCTGAAGGCCAAACTTGGCAGCAGCAAATTTTGTTTGTCTCTTGCTCAGAGTGTGCCTTTCAGCCTTTCTGATGTGAATATTCCCATTAACGTCAAATGTGAATACTGCTCCACTCAAGAGAACAAATTCCTCCCATCACTCAGTTTGTTCAGCTACTGGTAGAAAAATCTGTGAGATGTTCAGTGTGAACTTGATGCCACCAATCTTTTCAAAGACTTTCAACTGATGAGTGCTGATTACATTTATGATATTCTCTTTGACCTGTTTATCCTAACACTTTTATTTGCTGTCTGCTGTTGCAAGAAGACACGGATGCATTTTAAGTGTGCAAATAAGCAATTCTCTGCCACGTACAGCTTAAAATGTAGAAAAAGAAGTTGAAGGTAAGTTTAAGCATTTTCAGCTGGTGGTAGTTGTTGGACAGACTTTAGCTGCCTCTTTAATTACACAGCTTCTACCACAACAAATATGGGAAGGAATTTTACTCCACTCTGTGATTTCACAAGGCAATTTCTATATGTACCACATGCATAGTACTTAACGTGCCTTGAGACAGAACACATTAATTAAGAAGCACATCAGCTTTTTAGTGCCAAGACTCTGCTTAGCAATGATCAAACTTCTTCCTCCCCTGCAGGAAAAGTCATTGACAGACTAAGTCTTATACCTCAGATTAGGCTGTGAGTGTCTGGCATCTCACCCAGTGAGAGCAGTTTCCATTAATACCCACCCAAGGGCAGAAGACACAGACAGTTTAATGCCAGTTACAGATCTCAGCCTAAGCTTGCTCTCCAGTGTCAAGTGCATCTGTCTGGCAGCTCTGGCACAAATCCCTTCCCTCGGTTTTGGTTCTCCCAAGCTCTTGCATGTGAGGCTGGGTGCTTAGATCGAGCCAGGGTGATTCAGCAGATCTCCGTTTGCAGCTCTCTGCAGGGTAGCAGCACCTGACAGCAAGATGACTCCACAGATTGTGCTTTATCCATAGTCCTGAAGTCTAGCGCTGTGCTATGAGAGGTTAGACAGCAGTCAGCAAAAATCCTCCTCTGATCGTGAGAGATTTAATGTCTTTGCAGAGGGGCACTAAAAATCCAGAGGTGTAAGGTAGTTGAAATGTGTGTTCACCTTGATGTACAAGCACAGAAAGGGGCAGCTGGATCTCATAGTCAGGCAAAACCTCTTGTATCTTCGTAGGAGACAAAGTTTGGAGTTTGTACGCAGGATCTGAGTGGCTTTTAACAAAATGGAGATGGACAGAAAAATTTTAAAAGAATACGTGATAGCTCTAAGCCAGCAGCAAGCACAAAAGTGTGCAGTAGGGATACCTTCAGGTAAACCCTTCTTTCAGAGTTCATTATGCTCTTCTTTGGAACACTGAGAATCAAGCATAGCCACTGCCATGAATAGAGTTGCCCCAAAATTAAGGATTAATCGAAATATGAGAAGGCTGTTAACCTGCTGATGTTACAAAAAGGACTGGGTTGGAGAAACAGGGAAAGGGAGCTGGAAGCAAAGTAAAAAAGGGGAACCTTCCACTGAACATGTCCTCTGGCCCACGTAATCTGCTTGTTTGTGCAACTGGCTACGACATTCCTGCAGTTCTTTCAAAATTGTCTCATTTTAAATTACAGTATTGGTATCTATTTAATTAAAGATTCCTTAGTTATTCCTGTAACTTAAATTCCTACTGCAACTGAATTAATCCAACATTAATATATTGACTAGTTGCTAATCTATAAAGTATTGGTCTCATTGCTTCCAAACGCTAGTCGTAAAGGAAATCCGAGCTGCAGAGCTGGAGAAAACCTTTTTTTAGAACAAGGGAACTCCCTGACAGGAGAAAAGGGTTAGAGTTTTTTTCCTATTGAGTGATAGATGACTAAAACTCTGGAAGTGGCTCCAGGTGCTGCACTTGCCCAGTTCCTCACACGAATGCTTGCAGACTGCCATGCACACAGAACGTGGGCTGATAGTGGGGTTTTCTTGCTTTAGCAGGGAATTGTGTCCGAGCAGAAGATGGGCACTGCCCTGTCCTCCTTTGCTGCGGAGGAGCTGTAAAGCAGCACCACATCTCACAGGCCAGGCACGGTGCCTCAGAAACTGCATGGATAATCTCCCAGCATAGATAATCTTAATGACAAACTGCAATTACTGAGGCATGGAGGGATCTCACTGTAATTGCTGAGATATGATGGGATAGCCCCACATGGCTGGAATGTTGTCATGGATGGCTGTGTACTTTTGAGGACAGGTCAGAGAGGTGAGCTGGTGGAGTTGCTTGAGCTCTGCCCAGGAACAGATGAATGAGTCGAGAGTTTAGGATGAGAATTAAGGGCTGATACGGTGACACTGTTGTGGGTGTTTGGGAGCGGCCCCCAGATCAGGAGGAGGAGGAGGTTGATGGAAACAGCCAGCTGGAAACAGCCTTGTGGTCACAGGCCCTCGTTCTCTTTCGGGGCTCCAACCACCCTGATATTTGTTGGAGGGACAGCTCGGCCCGGCACACACAGTGCAGAAAGTCCCTGCAAGTTACTGAAGATAACTTTTTGATGGAAGCGCTGGAGGAGGCAAGGAAGAAAAGGGTGTTGCTGTCGCTTTAAGGACCCGGGCACGCGCCG
>VZRV01005924.1:556152-601935 GCA_013398115.1 Falcunculus frontatus | reverse complement strand
CGAGCGAGGAGGCTGCGAGGAGCCCAGCGGCGCTGCGGCCTCTGCGGCGTGAGGGGCGCGGGCAGGTGAGGGCGGGCGGCCCCGGGCTCTGGGCCCTGTGCCCCGGGCGCCCGGCGAGGACAGCGGACGGGCTGAACCGGGCGCCGCCACTGCGGCGCGGTACTGGGGGTTCTGTCTGGGCCCGCTCAGGGGCGGAGCACGGTGGTGGCCGCAGCCGCCCAACCGAAGGGGGTTGCGCGCGGCCCGCCGCGGCCCCATTTTAAGGCCGCTTCGAGAAGTTCGGGCCCACGGAAGGGGTCCCGCGTTGCTCTGTGCCTGGCGGCGGGGAACGCAGAGGTTCCGGCCGCATGTATGGCCGCGCTTGCCTGGCAGCGCGCCCGCCCTGTCCCCGCCCTCCCGGGGGAGCGGGGGAGGAGGAGGGCGGGAGGGCTGTTTGTGGTGAGCGGTGCCCCCGGCGCTCTCACGCCGCCGTTCTCGGGTTGAGTCAAGGCCTTCATCGCTTGGCTGGGGTGCGATGCGTTTGCCTGAGCTCAGCCACGGTGTTGTGTTCCCGCAGCCTGGCGGGCGATTCCGGGGGCTCGGTTTTGCATTTCAAGTTCCTTGTCTCCCAGTTGAGGGCCTGTTTGCAATTTTGTCTGCTGCTGTGATTGTTTATTACACATAATACCGGTGCCCGTAGGATTTGCTAGACTCTCTTCCTGTAACATCTGCTCACGACGCTTCGAAATATAAAGGTAGAAAAGCGATTGTGGGAGTTACAGGTGAAAACAGAATTACTAGGAAGATTTTTATGAGGCCATCTTTAAACAAAATAGTGCTCTTTTAAGAAAACTTCCGAGGTGAGCCTTAGTGTTGCTGATGTTCGGGGCTTCTGGAACAGGTTAATTAGTTTCTTCCTCAACTCTTTTGTCATGATCCCTTCTTATTATCCTTACAGAAAGTATCAGATTGTTACGTCTGTGGCTTCCCACGGGGTTACATCCCAGTGCCGCTGAAACGGAAGTTCAAACTTTCCCTTCTGATTTGTTGTAGTTACGAAAAACACTTAACAGCTGTGGGCAGGAGCCTTCCTGTGAGTTCAGGAGGCCTTCAGTTTCCTGCTGTGTATTTTAGTTGTGTTTAGAAGGTTTGTGCAAGGCAGAGAAGAGTTATTCTGTGTACACTTCTGAGTACAACTTGCCAGTGTATAGATTTTTTCCTTCGCATCTGTGTCCTTCAGGACGTTGTCCTTGTAATACACTCTTGCTGTCCTAGTGTGCTTTGAGTTTACAGTTTCCTGCAGTTTGAAGGGACCGATGGTGTGTGACATTTGTGTCAGACCAGTTGCAGCAGTAGCAACAACAGTAGTGGGGCAGGGGCTTGGTCTGGTCTCTGCTATCCCCAAAGCTTCATGTGCATGAGTCATTTGAAAACAGTGAACTGTCCAGAAGAAATGAGGCGCTAATTTGGCTTCTTACTGGTGGTGATAATAACGATGCATTCTGCTGTTATTTCCCTGGGTTCTGGTTGCTTTTTCATGTCTTCATTGCCTGTAAACTGAGCTCACTTGCTTGGAAAGTAATGAAGACAGTGGACACGAAGGCTCAGTGCTTTGCTACTGTACCTTTTCAACTGGTGTGTACTTTATATCTAAAATCACCTTTCTCTCCCCTCCACTGCCCTCACCAGCTTGTCTTGAACAGTTTTCTTGGTGACTCTATGGCAGTGAGGACAGTACAAGACAGCTGGAATGAAGCTGGGAATCACAAGCTGTCTTCTAAGAGAGTTGGTTCTAATTTTTTATTTATATACTTCTTTTTACTTTCCACTTGCCAAAGGCACAACTCTAGGGAGTGAAGCAAGACTTGAAGTATGTATTTGCACCAGGGAATGGTGTCTTTTTTTCATTGTTCTTTCTTGTTACTTGGGTGAATGGCTTTTGTCAGAACATGCCCAATTCACGTCTGTTCTAGTGGAGATGAATTCAGCTGCTATTAAAACATTTTTCCGTGTTTTCCAAACACAAACGAGGATCTTGTCTTCCCTCAGCGGGCTTGAGAAGTAGTTCCCTGCAGGAAATACAGCACAACCAGCTGAGCAGAAGAATTTATATGTGGACTAGAGTCTTTCCCATTAGCTCTGTTGCTGGGCCTAGGTTAAAAGCCACAAGTCTTTGAGGATAATTTTTAAGTAATGCAAGTCTGCATTTTTAGTTGCTTACTGTTGCCTCCTCTAATAGTGACTGGGATCATATAACTTGTTGGCTGAACTCTGATATTAAGTCAATTTGCTCTGTTTTACCTTTTTAATTGTATCTTTTTTCCTCCTGCCTTCTGTTGCCATGGAAGGAAAGATTCACTTGCACTCCTTTATTTCTCCAGCTGTAAGATTGTAAAAATCTTCTGTTTTGCTCTAGCAGGTGGTTGCTGGCATTGCCACTTACTCTTGTAATGTTTAGGGCAAGAGGAAGTGTTTGGAAGTAAATCTGCCTGAGCTGGTGGAACACCTACTCTGCCAGAAACCCCTTTTGTTTGTTCCTGGGCTTAACCTGTAGGGTGGGCTCCTAGGCTTATTTGGGAGGTGTAAACAACTTCCTGTGGAATAATCTGAAGTACACAGTTAGTACTGTCAAAAATTAACAAAGCTTTCAGCTTTATTTGAAATGGTTGTGAAAGTGTTGCTTTTGCAGCTTAGAGCAGGATTCAGCATTTTCCAGATGGAAGGATGCATGCAATCTCTGGGCTGCCGCTCAAATTGGCATTAGCACTTAGGTTCTTCTTTAGTAGCCTCTATCGGAAGCTGGGCCTGAGATCAGCCTGTTTGGCCTTCACAGAATTGGAGAAATCCGACCTGTTAACTCTGATGAATGATTGAAGCAACTTTTTGTTCTGAATTTGACTTGCAGACTAATGTCTGCTTTTGTGAAAGCTTGGGAATGGTAAATACCACCTGTGCTTTTGAATGGTAGGGAGTGATTCCTGGA
Organism: Falcunculus frontatus; assembly: GCA_013398115.1. Lineage (NCBI taxonomy): Eukaryota > Metazoa > Chordata > Aves > Passeriformes > Falcunculus > Falcunculus frontatus. Next base: position 598,973 of record VZRV01005924.1, on the reverse strand, counting down.
ATTTGTGATCAGCTGTTTAAAATGGGGGTAAAAAACCCCCATTCTGTTTCTCAAAAACATGTATGGGCTTGGCTATTTCACCTCAGAAAACAAAGAACAGCAGAATAAGTTAGGCAATCTGGCTCCCTCTGGTTTCTCAGGATAGCTAATTTAGATATTGGGGGCTGGAGTAGCTGTGCTAAACTTGGTTCCAGTCATTGTTAATAGTGAGATTTTAACTTCTTTCTTTCCTCTTTGCTTTCTGACTCCTGATAAATAAATCTTTATATAGGGGATTCTGCCTTCCTAGCTACTGTCAAAACCCCTTCTCTTGAAAAATAATTTTATTCTCTTCAGTGTTTTTTTTCTCTTTATCTAGCAACAGTTTTAGGCACATTGTAGAGCAGCAGAAGCAGCTACTCACAAAAATAACCTTGGTTAGACAGACAAGTGAAACATATTTTTCTGCTTGGGTGATAAAAGAGTCATTTGGAAGTTATTGTAATTAATTCATTTGAACCTTCATTGTTTTTAGCTCAAGTATGCTATATAGGCAGGGATTAAAAATTCATTATTTACTGTGATACTGTCAAGGAAGTAGAAAATAATACATTTAGCTTTTTTTTTTTGATGGAATGCAGAGCTAATCTAGGAAACTGTGGCACTTATCTTCAGACTGAAGACCCGTGATTGTGTAGACATGCATTAGTAGCTGGAGTATTTAACAGAAAAAATGAGTTCTAGGAGAGTTAAACCACTTGGCGGACTGTTCAAAAACTGAGCAAGTTTGAGTTTGAGTTGGGTATTGTGGCAGCTATTTAGTTTACTATGAGGGATTATGCATGATGAATTTCTTAGCAAAACCAGCAGCTGTTAATTTGTATTGAGGTTTTAAACAATGACCTGTTCTATTTTCATCTTCTGTTGAGGTAAACAAATTACTGTTCAAGTATTTTTAAACACTACTTTTCAACTTGCAGGTGGATACAGGCACACAGATGGCAGATAACAGGTATGTTGGACTGTTTTCCTGAAATTAAATCAAGGTAGTTAGAACCAGCTGTATATCTGGTCTTCTGCAGGAAAGGTTTTTGTTTGGTTTTTTTTTTTTTAAACTTGTGAAGTGTGGGTTATCAGACTTGGGTAAGAATAAAATGGTAATATTTTTCTAAATGCTCTAAAGAATTGAAGAGCCTCAGTGTTTCTCTTATCTGCGTAATTTAAGCATGCAAAAGGCACCTTTTTTTTCCTAGTTTATGTAGTATTTTTTGATCATACAGTATTTTTATGCAACTGCTGCAAATCCATATGTGCTGCTGCTCTTCTGAGGCTTGCAGTGCTGGATAAGCTGGTCTGTCCAGTACCTGATAATACCCATTTGCATATGTGTTATCTTTTCTGGTTTTGTGTGTGAGTTAAGGTTAATTTCAGCAATATCCAGTGTGCATTTTGTGACCTCTAAACTGGCAGGGAGCACAGGGAATGCTGGCTGGATGTTGACTCATGCTGGGCCCTCTCCCTCCAGCACATGAAGTGGGATGGAAGACATTGCAGCAGGGAGATTGGGAGGACATATCTACTCTCTTCTGGAGTAGAAGTGAATGTTTTAATCAAAACAGCTTGTTAGAGAAGTTTGAAACAGCTTCTATCTCTTGTTCGTCTTCCTTTCGTACCTGCATCCTTTCTCATGTTTGTCTTTGTGACTTAGACTGAAAGTGTCTCGTATTTTCATTTGTGAATAATAACATTTTCCTGTGCAGAGCGAATGGCCGCATGATTCATGGACTGAATCATACACATGAACGGCCACCCATTCACTAAATGAGATGAATTTATCTGTCAAAGGTTTTTGTTTTGGGCTTGTTATGTTTTGTTTTGAGGTTGGTTTGTTTGGGTGTTTTTTGGTTTTTTTTGTCCTTACCTTACCTTGCCTTTGCATCCTGTTCATCTTAGGAGATCTAGTTTCATATCCAAACCTCTGAGTCTTCACAAGCCCGAACACATAAATATGTCTTTTTTTGGCATACTTGTCTATATAACTTGTCTGTAGTAAATTGAAAATTCAGAAAGACTTGTTCTTAAATGTTCACGTTTTTGTGATGTGATGCTATTTTAATATGTTACCTTTTGAATTCTTTTAGTAAAACAGAAGATACTGCTTCAGATTCCCTGGAGGCTGCTAAAAATGCAAGCAACAAAAAAGGTAAGAGATACATAGTAGTGGGTAACGTTACAGAAGTGGAATAAGCCTTTACAGTTAAAACTGAAGATGTGTTCACAATTGAAAGCAAAACAATGGCTTTTAGGCTAACTGTTCACTTTCTGATGTTTTCCATGTTTATTGCAGCCAAAACCAGAGTGAAGTCTGTATTTTTGTATGTGTTGTGACTGTGGTGCTTTGCCATTGCATGAAGTGACCCACTAGACACTTTCAATAAGGCCTGCAAAGACTGCCTTGTAACAACATGTATTCTTTGTAAGCATAACTATCAAAATGAACAGTTCTCTTTGGATTCTAGTTCTTTAGTGTCTTGTTTCCCAGAAAATGCATCTTTATAATGTCCTCCTGGAAGTTTTTATTCTCCAGTAGCAACATACACAGATAACTGTTTAATAGTGTTTTTCAAATTAATACTTCTGTGTGCAGAAAAGCTACAGTTCCATTATTTCTCCAAATACTCAGATTTGTGAGTTATAGATTTGTGAAATGTGTTTCATAGATGTGGTCACTGAATGTTCTTTAGGTCTCCCTCATTACCTATTTCTTTTTTTTTAAGAAATGCTTTGTGACTGGCAGTTGGAAATCACATGAGAACTGTTAGACACCATTGAATAATTCTTACAGTCAAGTTGGATTGATAAAAAACAACAACAAAACCCCAAATAAATGAGAAAAACAAAGCAACACACAAACAAAAGCATATAAAAGCTTCACAATGTTAGTTCTATGCAATTTATTGTGTTTTTAATGTCTGGGGAAAAGACCGCTGAGAAAGAATGAAGGATGTGAAAAGCAAAGGTCTTCCCACCATGACACCGTGTGTGGTTATTAGTAAGGGTTTTTAAGTCATCACCAGAAGCATTTTAGATCTGACCTCTTGCAAAAATAGTCTTCTGTGAAGTGTTGTGATGATTGAGAAGTCTTACAGATTGTAAAATCATACTGATGTAAAAAATTAGTAGTTGTCAAGGTCACAGTGCTATGCTGCTTTATTGTACAGTACACAGAGTAGTTGGCAGGTTTTTTCAGGAGTCACACTAACTGGAAAACATGTCTTGGAAGTGTAATTCAGTGGTTCTCCTCTTGCAAATTTATATGTGGCTTTTAAGGTACAGCTAATACAGAGGAGGATAGAGAAATGCCTGTTTTGCATTTTCTTACATAAAAGGAAAACAGGAAATTTGCTTGTTTTGGTAATGTACTACTTGCTTGTAAAAGCAACTGATAGATTTGCAAAGAGAAAAGTGCTTTTTCTATCATTATCCAACTTTATATTCCTGAAATCTGGTCCTGAAGTAATTGTTTGTGTTATTAGTTAACTACAGTGGTGTTATTTGAGGTGTGAAAATAATGAGTATTTTTACTGTGACTGCTGTAAGACACAGTATGACAAAAGTACTGTTAAGCTATGCAGATTTGTTTAAAAGTGGTTTTCTGTCTTCATAGAAAAGCTGGCAGACCAAGTGATGCAAAATCCACAGGTCCTTGCAGCTCTTCAGGAACGTCTTGACAACACATCACTTACTCCTTCAAGTTACATTGAAACGTAAGTACTGAGCATGATGAAATTCTTGCAAGACTGAAAGCATAACAGAATATTATTACTGTGTAATTGAGGTAGGAAATTAGAATAAATGATTCACTAAGAAAAGTGGTTTACTTAACCCGTGATACATAGTGGCTTACTTCTGGAATGAAGAGTGAAGTTTTAGCTTATGCAAACTTGCAAACAGAATTTTGTCCAGTTCAATATTTTGCATGGCCATTATTGTTTTGGATAGAAACATATTATTGTTTTGGATAGAAATAACTCCCCTCCCCCCCCGTTTCCTTCTGTGACCCTTATTCTGACAGGGCATGTGCTACATTGAGTGGTGATTTCTCTTAAGATTGTTGTCCAGGATGTAATGGAAAGTTCAGGACCTGCATATCCCTAGTTGGAAGCTTAGTTTTATATTGACTGTAAAGTAGATTTAAATACTGCCTCTAGTAAATACTTATGCTTTTATGTCTTGACTGAGGATAGCTGACTGTAGACCTCTTTTTAGAAAAAACATAAGTTCTATAAAGAGATTTTTTTTACATGATGGTATCTAAATGCTTAATAATTTAAAGTGCAGATGAGCAATGTGTGCTTTCCAAGTGTGACCTGTGAGTCAAAGCTTTCCCTGTAGAATGCACAGTTCTTATTTTTCACAGATGGATCAACACAAATGTAGTCTCAAAGTTTAGGTGTAAACAAAGGTATTAATTTCAGATCTCTGAACTACACGGGGAGGGTAGTGGCCCCAGGGAATGGAACAGAAGATAACACCTTTGAGAACAACTTGGGTAGGAGAGGATTCTTTCAACTTTTTGAAATAGGTTTTGGAGAAATGTGTATGTTTGACATAAGCCTTTTATTTTAAAATTGCACGTAGCTATAAGCAACCTATTTTGCAGTAATATGTGAAATAATGCTGAGGCAACTAACTTTTAACCTTAAATAATTTTGGTTTTTAGTTTTCCAAAAGCAGTGATAAGAAGAATTGATGCCTTGAAAAAGCTCCAGGTGAAATGTGCCCATATAGAAGCTAAATTCTATGAAGAAGTACATGATTTAGAGAGAAAATATGCAGCACTCTATCAGCCTCTTTTTGATAAGGTGGGAAAACTGTATATAATTTTTATTTCTTTGTTCTTGTCAGTTCTGGTTGCATATATATAATTTTACATCTTCAATTACATTCTTGGTTTTTTTAACACAGAGAAGAGAGTTTATTAATGGTGAAGCTGAACCCACAGATGCAGAGTCAGAATGGCACAGTGAAAATGAGGAAGAAGAAAAACTGGCTGTGAGTGCAAGCTGGGTCATAAACTATGGATATATTGGATTGTCAGAGTTAAATTCCTGTTCTTGCCATTTGAAAGACTCAACTTTTGTGTCAGTGATGTGTTCTTGTGATGAATACACTGTTATGTCCAGTGAAAGCTTCTAAACCATTAGTTTAGCCTTTTTTCAAATTTGTGACTTGAGGGAATTAAGGAGTTGCCTTTGTTGGCACTGTTCGTAACCTGTTAACAGCATCTTCCTGCTAATGGGTTCCATTCCAGTGCTACATGAAACCCCAAGATAATAAAAGGCTGGTTGGTTTCTCTGCCTGTCCCCGTTATTTTGGGGGACATCATTAGCTTTCATTTTCATAAATACAGGTGAGACACTTTTTTCACACAGTCATAAAACAGAATTAAGCTAATAAAATGTGTCCTGGCTGGTGGATTCCTACTTGTCTATTGAGTAGGAACTGTCTAGATTTAGGAGGCATAATACAGTCTGTAGGCTGCCTGTTACTTTCCCAGCATCATTTCTGGAGATGTGTGCTCAGGCTTTGTCTCAGGAAAGTGACCTACTTAGAAAACTCTGTTTGCCATTCTGTCAGGTTTTCTTTGCATTTCTTCCTTAGCCTGATTTCTTCCGGGTTTTTTTTTTTGGATGCTGTTCTGTATTCAAAGTGAATTGTTCTCTTTGTTTTTACCGTTCTCCTGAGATTTAGCATGACACAGTACTCCATGCGCATGAGCAAAAAGCGTTCCTTAGGCTCTGTGTAAATACAGCATTGACAGGCCAAATTCCACACAATAAAATCGGAAACATGTCTGGATGGGAAGTAAACTGCAGCTTCATATTCTTGGCTCGTCATAACCCAAGTAACTGCCAAAACCATCTTAAATATCTGCTGCTATCTAGTGGTGTAAAAGGAAAAGTACAGTACAGCTAATTGACACTGAATTTCCAGGGTTGTTTGGGATTGAGAAATGACTTAGTCATTCTTCAGTTTCATAACATTTGACACCAGTTATGTGGAGGCCATCTTGTTTCCCAAAACAGTAATAATTGGATACAGCATAATAATGAAAAATACCTATGAAAAATGACTTTACAAGTATTCTGCAAAATCAGGAAGCTAAAACAGCCTTTCAGAGGGCAACATTAAATTTTAAAGTTTTAGATGAAACACTGTAGATGGCTTATGGAGCTGCAGAAATGAGATTAATAGAAAAATAGAAATGCATTTATGTTTTTTTCTGTTTATAGAAAGATAGAAAGTGTTTTAATTATTTCTGTTTGTCAAATCAGTGAAGCAGACACTTGGTCTACTTAGTCTTCACACAGAAGAATTTCAAATGAATTGAAAGTAAATCCGAATTAAATGTGTATATGTTTAGTTGTGTAAATAAACCTTGTATCTCTTAATTTAATTTACAGAGAAAAAAAAAAAGTAGATTTCATATGTTTCTTAAGCACAGCTTCAGAGATGGCAGTTGTTTTGTACTTCTGTCTCTGTTTATTAAATATAGTAAGAAGTCACAATTTAATTTCTCAGCTGTTTCTGTATTTTCTTTCCCAGGGAGACCTGAAAAATGCAGTGGTAATAGACGAAAAAGCAGAAGAGACAAATGTCAAAGGAATTCCAGACTTCTGGTTTACTATCTTTAGGAATGTAGATATGCTAAGTGAATTAGTACAAGTAAGTTTCTGCTCTGAGATGAGCAACTTCTTTTGTGTTAAATGAATTGCTGCTTTTCCCGTTAATAGTCAGTCTTCATGGAATGTATGTGAGACACCAAATCTTTTGAGTCTGTGGAATCCCTGAAGATGCTTGAAAGGCTAATGATGGACAAGCATTTTTAGTTTAGTCCATAAAGGATTATCTTGCAAGAATGTTATAGGAATACCTGTGGATTGGTTGAATTTATGTTAAATAGCTTAGGTAGTTACGCTTGCACTTGTATTAATTGCTTTTAATGCTGTTAAAGAAGAATTCTGTGCAGTGTGTCTTCCTGTGAATCTCACTGACAATAAATACCCTGAATGAAGTTACTGTATCTTCACTAATACATCCTGGCAGCTTTGTTTACTGAAGACAAGGCCTAATGATTGAGAATTTGGCACATAGTATTTGCAGCTATGATTAAAAAATTTAGATCCAGATCTTAAGATGAAATCATTGAATTAGTTACAGGGTTTGGTTTTTGCTTAGGAAGAGACTGTTCTTCTAAATATTGCCTGTCGAATAGGATTTTACTTTCTTTTTCTGCTTAGGAATATGATGAACCTATCTTGAAACATCTGCAGGATATTAAAGTTAAGTTTTCTGAACCAGGACAGCCTATGGTGAGTTTTCTCTGCTTGTTTCTCATGAAGATTGTAGTAATGAAGTGAACAGCATTCCAAAATATTCATTCAGCTCTCTTTGGCTGTAGTATGTGTGTGTGAGGTTTCTTTCTAAGCTAATATTTTCATGCTTTGCCTTTTAAAGATTTATCTCCAGCTTTCCTGACTCTGCTTTTTCACTCTTAGCTTGGACAGCTCTGACATTACTGTAGTTTCTAGATTAAAATTCTGGCTCAATTCTGTCTAGTTTTTGCTTTTTCTCTCTCAAATTCAAGTGTAGCTGCTCTTAGCAATACAATTACATGGCTGCTTTTGATTTGAAAATGAATTGTGGGGAAAATTCGGTTATCAAATATTTTATCAAAGGAGGAGATGTGACTTGGTAATACTAATCAAGGACAATAATTATGGACACTGTATGCGTTGAAAAGAATAGAAAATATATTGGATAGTATTTTAAAAGTGTACCTAATGAGTATTTTTTTTAAAGCACAACTTTATTTTTGGAAATGGTTTTCTTGTTTAAGTTCGATGTACAGAAACAGACTCTCTGTTTGTTAAAAAGTTGTTCTGCTGCTAATTCAACTTATGCAGATTGTACTTATTCCTTGAATTCCCTTTGAGGAGGAGGTAGGGAGAAGGATGGAGCAGGAGCCTATACGTACTTTCTTTAAATTTTATCATTCTGGCTTTTTTCTTACATTTGGTATTTCTTGTTTTGCCTTATGGAGTTATGGTCTTCTGACAATGTCTGAAATAAATGCAAGACAAGCTTCATTGAAGATTCATATCAGAAAGTACATTCTCAGAATAGCTTTTAAAGGTTAATAAAAAGTTGGTTTGGGGTTTTTTGCATTTTGTTTTTTTAGTCCTTATTGTTTTTCTTCTACTAGTACTGAAACACTTGAGATGATAGTAGGCAAGAAAGTAATGTTGGCAGAGGAAAACTGAGAATTAAGTTTCTCAAGATTGCTGGGGCTTAAGGAGAGAATATGAGTTTTACAAAGAAAATGAATTGTCTAAGCTCAAAGTAAGGTATTCTAAGAAGTTGGCTGTTTTTGTCTTGAAGCATATCTATTCCGTGGCATCTGATTGAGATGGGAATAGGTTTTTTTGCCTACATCATTTTAATGTTCTCATTCAGCTTTGTTTTACAGTATCTTAAGTTGGAGAACTCTTAAAACAAGGGCTTTATCTGGTTTCGCACTGCTCGTAACCTTTTGACAGCATTTTTCTGTAAAGAGGTTCCATTCCAGTGCTACATTAAATCCTGTAATGGAAGGCTGACAAATGCCATGTCCCTTCTGTATTTGGAGACAAAGGATGCGTTCCTAACTGCTTGAGTGAAACCTATTCTCCAGTTGTGTGTGACTCTTACCTGTAATTCTCTCTGTTGAAAATTGCTGCAGCAGTGGTAGCTTTGTACTGTAGGAACTTCACATAACCAGCATGTCACTAATTCTGATGGGGATTAGGTTTTGCTGCTAAAGAAATACAAGATAATTGGGAATTTTCTGATTACTGTTGACCCTAAACAATTAACTATAGGTATGGTACTCCAAAAGTGGATTTACCTGACTGCAGTTAAAGTGCTTCAAGGTCCTGTTTGTTATGGCCTGCGCATAGAAATTTTTATCTGCATGAAGCATAAGTGATTCCATCACTCTTTGCTTCTACTTACTTATAATCAAGTGGATAAACTTTTATGTATTTTACAATTGTAATTTCTATTTACATATTTATTTGGACCTCAGGATCCCTAGCTAGCATATGCAGACATGGATGATGCATCTGGGTATAACTTAAGTAGCTTAACAAAAGGAAGTTTTCTTTTTTTTGAACTTCATGAAAACATAGCTGATAAAAAAACCCCCAGAGATGTCCATATAAAGAGTACTGGAAAGGTTATTACAACACTTCAAATATTATGTGAAGCTTGAAGCTTCTTGTCTCCTAATTAGCAGGTATGCAGTGAAATGCTGAAATGCGTTCTGTGCAGATATTTTTGTCTTGCTAGCCCTTGGGATCCTGCATGCTCAGTAGTGCCACTGGTTGGTTATTTATAGCCCCAGTGATGGTTTATGGGATTATTTGGGTGTGATGTTCGTCACTGGTAGTGGATAAGCTAAGTTTGTAACTCTTCCCCTGAGCATATTTGCCAGAGAGAGATTAGCCTTAGCTGAAGACAGCCTCTAAACCATACAACTGTCTTGAATTGCTTTAAAGGGGAGTGAAGCTGAGATAGGCAATACGAAGTCAACACAGATATTCCAGTGAACTGCTGGGTGCCAGTGGCTTCCTGTCCTTAAACAGTGAGCATGGGGGTTGGGAAGGCTGCTGTTGCCATTGGTCTCCATCACTAGTTGACCACTCTCTTGGCAGATCTGAGTCATGTGAGGAGATTCATGGGGTCTTAGGAAGATTAAGGGGCCTTTGGGAGATGAGTGAGGGATAAATATCTTTGATGAACAAGCTGTTATCGTGAGTTATTTATCTTGTCCTCACATGAATAGCCTTGAAAAAGAAGATGTCAAGGCAGACTTGGTGATAACAGACAGTTTTCTGGCCTCAGTCTGAAGAATGCCTGGGGAAGTATATTCAAGGCCAGTCTTTTGGCAGTTATGTAATCTGTTTTGTATGCAGATTAGGGCTAATTCTTAAGGCATATTACTGGGGGAGTAAATAAAATATTTAAGGTAACTGTTACACATGCTGTGGCTGGGCAGTGATGTTGGGAGCTTTGGCTTTCAGTCCTTCTGTTGTGCTGAACTGACATGCAGGCTTTTTCCTCTTCAGGTCACTAAATCAATGCTGCCAAAAACCTTTATCCTTTATTGTTTCCCCTTGTCCAAGACAGCTTGAGTTTTGGCTTACTTTAAAAAGTTCGTAGTTGATCCTGAGTGCAAAGTGAGCATATATAGCATTGTGCAAGCAGTTTAGAAAGCTTTACAGATCTGAAAATGGGTGTATCGTGGATGCTGTGGTTTTCCATAACTGGAGCCTTTTGCTCTCCGTGTAAGAAACTGAATCTCTGCAAACAATTTTTGGGTGCCAGAGGAGGTTCAAACATAACCAGAAGCACCTGCTTCAGGCTGTAACCTGTTGAGACATGGTGGTTGTAGGGTTCAGTTTGTGAAGTCAGTGTTCTTTAGCAGGATTTTCTATTATCAAACGGAACAAAGCCCTGTGGTTCCTGGCGGAGTGTACTATTTAAATGGACTCCTGCAATCTAAATTGTGCTTTAATTGGAAATAATGTCTGATTTACTCTCTTAAGATCATGGTATTGATCAGACTTGGGGGAGCAATAGAACCATGTGGTGTTGTTCTAATGTTAAAATGACTTCAGAGTAACAACTCCTTCATCCCTAGTGCAAGGAGATGAGAGGCTTCCATAGTAAATGAACTCAAGACTTTTCTCAAGGTTGTTTTCTCTAAGGTTGCTTTTAAGACAGGAGTTCTATATGTGAAGGTGAACGAAATGTACCAATTACCTGTTCATAATTTGAATCTAAGCCAAAGTTGTTGTAGCTTCTTGCCCTTTTGAAATTGGTTGGCATTCTTAATTTCCTGCTTCTGCTGTAGTTTAAAATATGTTTGCCATCGAATTATCCTTTTTTTTTTTTGTATTTTCAGAGTTTGATTAATGATAATTATGCTGATGCACTATTTCATAGATGAAAGTTAGTGGTAACATAAAATTTCTTCCAGTCTTTCTCATTAGAGTTCCACTTTGGGCCCAATGACTACTTTTCTAATTCAGTCCTGACAAAAACATACAAGATGAAGTCGGAGCCAGACAAGACAGATCCCTTTTCATTTGAAGGACCTGAAATAGTTGATTGTGAGGGGTAAGGAAAATTCAAATTCAAAAAAGCTTCTGAAGTAAAAATGCTTTTTTTTTGTCTTGCTTACTGTGATAATGATTAGTGAGGATAAAATTGTTACTGACTTCAAAACTGGGAATGTTTGTAGGGATGATGATGTTAGCCTCAGCATGCAGAAGTAACAGATGCATAGATGGAGATGTATTTTAACAGAGTGTACATTTTAAATTGGACACCTTTCAAATTTAATAGTTCTCTAATTGAGGTAACAAACCTTTTGTTTCCAGATAACTGGGTAAATTATTTCTGGTCATTACTTTTCACAGACTGCCCCCCTCCTCAGTCTGATAAGTGGCCTTAGACTCTCTTGGATTCTTATCTCCTCAGCAATTATTCCAGCAGGAATTGGTTTATTATTGTCAGGCAGGAATAAGTCATATGTATCATGTGCTCTTTCAGCTTGTTTTGAGGCTGGAACTTAAAGGCCATGCAGTTTGATTCTGGCAGCTGTGGCTAATGCAGCAGGTTTTTTTAAATTTTATTTTTACTGTTTTTGCAAAACATGTTCAGAAAACAGCTATGGATGATAAATTCTCATGTCTGTTCTGGAAGTCTATTGAGTTGAATACCACATTAGAGGTTTTGGGGGTAAAAGAATTGTTCCATCTAACCTAACCCTTTCTCTTCCAGTCTGTGATCTTTACTCTATAACCAAATTTCAGTGCCACACCAGAGAAGAGCTGACACAAATGAAAAATGGCTTTTGTACTCTATTTTTCTTAGCATCTAAGTATTCTTTTCTGTTGGTGATTATTTGGTTTTGGGGCTTTTTTTCTACTCCTTCAAGGATGTGTTTTGGTGGTTTGGTTTTTGGGGTTTTCTAACTCACGCTTAAGAAATGCAAATACTTGGTTTTTTGAAGGCATGCTGACAGCCTCAAAACTTCTTGACTTTTAGTGCTACATGTTAGCTTTTGAATTGAGCATTCACCTACAGTGAGACAAAACATCTGTTTGGATGTTTAGTGAAAGTTGTGCCTAAGTAACATACTATTCCATTTTGAAGAAAACTTTAGTTCATTGCAGCAAAATATTTTCTATTGAGGTATTACAAAGGAATCCTTTCCAAGATTGCTGATTTGTCAAAACTTTGATTTCAGTTCATGTTTCCTGATGAAGGTGTTAGATACAGTAAAAGTAGAGCAGGAAAACATGTCTGTGACTTGTTAAACAGGTTAAGTATAAAACTGGTGACTTTGGCCATCTATCTATAGGACAAGATATGTTTGAGGCACTTAAGGGTTACTGTGACAGCATTATTTCCATTACAGGAGAATTAGCTGTATTTGCCCTTCACTCTTTGCTATGTGCAGTTTCGGGTAAGACTTAGTTGAACGGAGAGAAGCTTTTCATCGAGTGTCAGTTTGTACAGCAGCAGAATGGAACTGAGAATTAGGCTCTTTTCAGCTTGATGTGCTTGGCTGCCAAGTCAGTCTGAGCACTGCTCTTTGGAGAGCTCAGACACTGCTCTCCTTGGCCACTCTTTGGACATGCATTTTTAGGGTAATGACACTGCTTTGACCTGTAGTGAAAGGATGTAATGCATTGTTTCCTAATGGTCCAACTGGTGAGATTTTTTTCTGGAATAGTTTAATCCTGTCCTTGGTTACGGAAGTCCAGTTGTTGGGCCAAAGAGGTATTGAATTATGGGTGGAGTGGGGGCAGGGATTACTCTTCCAAGACAAACTTGTATAGCATTTTCATTTAGGGAAATACTTGATATGTCCAAATATATATCATCTGTAAGACTGTGATCCACTTCATATCTTGTCAAGTAGCTTTATCTAGAGAGTGATAAGCCATCTTGGCCTTGATGTTGCTGCTCTGCTGCTCAGTTCCTTCTTTTCCGTGGTGCCTTGTGTTAAAGTGCTGCTTCTCACATGCTGTCTCTAGGTGTACTATTGACTGGAAAAAAGGAAAAAATGTCACGGTTAAAACAATCAAGAAGAAACAGAAACACAAGGGCCGAGGCACAGTTCGGACAATTACTAAACAAGTACCTAACGATTCGTTTTTTAACTTCTTCAGCCCAATAAAAGGTAAGCTTGGAAATTAAGAATTTAGGATCCTTAAAATATGTTGTGTTTTACGTATATATATTTGTATTTATGTGGCTTAAACATTCAAACTATTTAAGCTGCTGCATTGTAAACTGTCTTCTTACTAGAGGAAGATTGCAAACTCTTGCCCATCCAAACAGATTATTTTGTTCTGATGTTATTCTGTAGAATTTGCCAATAGGTGTGCAGTGTGAACAGGATTCACAGTATGGAAAGAGTCTCATATAGACTGTCTTAAAGAAGTTGTCGCGTTTTACCACAGGATGGCTCCATGCATCAGTTTGCTGTTGCTAACATGCAAAAGAAATGTATTCCATTGTTTGCATAGCGGTTTGATTGAAACCTCTGTGTCAAGTGACAGAACTTCCTGTAGCTTCTTCTGTGATTAATTAGGGATCCCTGATACTCCATACATAATTTTGTCATTTTCCTCGTCTAATGTTAGATGTGTACTCATATATTAAACAATTCAGATGGATTCCAAAACCATTAGTTTTTTCTTGGTACATCTTTCATTGTCCTCTTCTGTGAACATAGATGAAGGAAGTGGACTAAAGGGTTCCTAGAAGAAAGGTGGTGAGGGACTTTTTGCAAGGGCATGTAGTGACAGGACAAGAGAAATGGCTTTAGGCCAAAAGAGGGCAGGTTTAGGTTAAATATTAGGAAGAAATTCTTGACTGTGAAAGTGGTGAGACACGGGAACAGTTTGCCCGGAGAAGTTACATATGCCCTATTCTTGGAAGTGTTCAAGACTGAGTGGGGTTTTCAGCAACCTGGTCTCATGAAAGAGAGGCACAGTTCGGACAATCAAGCTCCCTGTCCATGACAGAGGGGTTGAAAGTAAGTCATCTTTAAGGTCCCTTCCAGCCTAAGCCATTATGCAGTTCCAGAGATGTACTGAACAAAATGGTTCTTGATTCTGTCGTGGGCTATTAGGAACTACCTGTCCCTCCTAATTACCACTGCAAATCCCCATGTACATGGGGGTAAGAAACACGGGATATGTATTTCCAGAGTTGAGGGTGGTTTGGAACAGAAATATCCTTTAATTTTTGTTACTGCTTTGAGGAAGGGATGGAGATTTGTCTTCTGTTGGTGTTACATTGTTCTTTTAAATACTGAAAGGGTACACTTTGGAATTAACTGTATGAGACAAGACACTGACATCTGCTGGCAGTTGATACTTACATTTTGAACTTGAGAACAGACTGAGCCAAATGATCACTTTCACAGTAGATCACATGGTAGTGTAGAAAAGGGAAATACATTTTGATTTGTGTTGGGGTTTTTTGCATTGATTTGACTTTTTCGTTGTTGGTTAGTTGGTTGGTTGGTTTTGTCTTTAAACAAACAAAACACTCACCCTGTTCCGTGCTGGTTACAGTACTGGGCCTCTTCTCAACAATGCTGTGCAGATTCTTGTCAAAATGTTCATCTACTTGGTACCAACTGTTTTGGGGGAGAAGAGACAATTTGTAGTGCTTTAGCCAAATGAAGTTACTGTAATTACAGCATTAATATAGAAACCAAATATGTTGATCCACATGCCCTCTGAACCCGTCCTTGTAGAAGGAGTATTTCCTGTGTAAAAATCTTTGACATACAAATGGCAGCTTTGATGCTCTAACTACAACACATGAAATTCTTAAAAGTACGATTTCTGTAGGTTTAACTTAATACTAATCTGAATTGTCATAATACTAATCTGAATTGTCATAATAGTTTTAATAGTTACCTTGTGAAACCTTTATAACCTCAGTGTTTTCTGGTATGAGAAGGTCTTTATACTGTGTTTTTTCATCTTGAATACTGAGGTGGGTGAGACTATACAAGCTTTTTTTAAATTTGTTGTCTTTTCTTTTTGCAGTATCTGGTGATGGAGAGTCATTGGTAAGTTTTTGAAATGGCACAATTGCTCTTTGCCACATCCTTTTTGCCGAGTCACTATATGGTGACTATAGAGTTCTTTTATCAATTACTGTGTATTATTATTGTTATTTTTTTGCTTTTGACAAAGCTGGGCTTCACCTTGATGAAGTGAAAGGATACTCTTGACTTCTCTAAGTAATCCATTGACAGTTCACTGTTACATGACTTGCTGATCCAAGACATCTCCAGTGGTTGCTGTTGGGGAGGTCCTTATTTTCCCTGCCCATGCAGCACTCCTGCATGACTTGTTTAAAAATCAATCTGGAGCATTCTGAACAGTTCTGTAACATCAGATGCTAGAGCCAGCCAAATCTGTATGAGCTTTTTAATACAAGGTGCCTCAGCAGGACGGTAACGTGTGTGTAGAAAATAGGAAACTTGTACAGAAAATCTCAATTCTGCAAATCTGGATTTAGACTTTAGATTTTATTGTTATGAAGTTTAGTATACTGAAAGTACCTGTGACCTCAAGGTTGGTGATGACAGGGTGATGTTTTCCCAAACCTGTTACTTTGAAATATTTTCTTCTTCTCTGTAGCACATCACATTTGCAGTAGAAAACTCAAACTGACTTGCCTTACAGGATGAAGACTCAGAATTCACTTTAGCAGCAGATTTTGAAATTGGACACTTCTTCCGTGAAAGGATAGTCCCTCGTGCTGTGCTGTATTTCACTGGGGAAGCTATAGAGGATGATGATAATGTATGTATGCAATTAACATTTTGTTTATTAGTCAGCATGTAGATAGGAACATTCTCCTCCTTTTCTGATTAGATGAGTGTGAAGTATTAATTACATGAGAATAACAAAAAAAACCCTGAAGAGATTCCTGTTACTTGGGGATAGGAAAGGGTCATTCAATTTGCTACAGGTTATTAATCTGCTTCTGGAAGGGGCTTCATTTCAGTTAGTGTTTGAAGTTGCTACACCTATTACTGCAGAAGTTGTTATGCAAATACTAGCAGAGCTTAATTAAACCTTGGCTTTGTTTTTCAGTTTGAAGAAGATGAAGAAGGTGAAGAGGAGGTGAGATGCACACTGTATTTTTCATAGATAACTGATTACCTATTCCATTCCAGTGCCAGGAATAGTTCTATATGGAGCAGAAAACAGTTGTTCATAAATGCTCTTGTGCATGGTACTTCTTTCCAAAAGAGTTCAGCATTTGTGACTTGTAAAACTGTGGCTGGTTTTTCCTTTTCATAAAAGTACTTTCTACAAAAGCATTTATCCATGTTTTTTTAGTATTTGAAAGCTGTTTTCTGACATGAGTCAAAAATTAAAGAGAAGCTTTTTTTTTCTAGAGTGCTGCATGATAAATATCTGTTCCTTAGGTGGTAGTGGAATTCAGCTGTCAGCTTTTAGTTGTCATAAGCTTGAAGACTGGGTCTTACTAGATGTAAAGTAAAAAAAGGGAAGTGTGCTACTGCTCAGCATAAATAATTTAGGCTGGAATTTCTGGTATACCAAGAGCTCTTGTCTATTTGCAGTAGTGTTGTATGAATACAGACATACTGTGAAAGGCTTTGCACAAAACCACTAAATGTTACCACACTTAAATGAAATAATATTCTTTGCATTTTTTGCTTTACTACTTTTACTGTGCTGTTCTTGCTAATTTATCAAGGGTACATCCCTGACTGTTGTCAGGTTCACCATAGCAGAGTACATCAGAAGTTACCAAGCTGCTGATCTGATGCAAGCTAACAGCCTTCAGCATGAAGTCTCTTTTTTTCTCTGTGCTTAGGCTGTTGAGTGTCTAAACATTTTCATATTTCTATTTTTTAAGCTGATTATTGAGAGAAGTGTGTATGTGTATTTTTAATCGGTTTCCAGTGCCAGATGTTATCACTTGGGTGTAGTTGTGTTTAAAACTGAGTGCAAAAATCCTGCACAGGAATGCATAGCCTATCCACAGTAATCTAAATAAATGGACCCTTTGGAGGGAGACTGAAACAAAGAACAAAATCAGACATATATACCTATTACTAGCACTAAAATTCCAAATAATTTGTAAGGTAGAAGTTTAAAAATTGCTGTGAGACTGCAGCAGCAGCTTACGTAGACCATACTGAAACCTTTATATCATCTCTTAGAGATTTTGCATTTAAAACTTGGAAGATGCTGAATTCCCTTAATTCAGCCTGATACTGACATCTGAAACACTCTGGAATACAGTGATATTTGCTACTTTGCTTTTTGTCCATTACAAAAAGTTGCATTTTTAACCTGTTTTAATTTCTGTTAGTTTATCTCTATTTTGTCATAGGAGTTGGAGGGGGAAGAGGAGGGAGAAGAGGAAGAAGATGCAGAGAGTGATCCTAAGGTAAGGACTTTTGTGTGCTTAGTCGTAACACAGACTATAATCGTGAGCAGTATAGCTAAGGGTATAATAGTTTGTGAAGAGATAAATAAATTATTTTTAAAATCCCAGAAACACCCTAACTTCTGACTGCAATGTTTTCGTTATCTTCAGCACTCAAATTGCTCTTAAAAAAGAAGTTAATGTTTCCATCAGTTGAGAAAATGTAGGTTTTGACTTCCAACCTGCACTAAAATTAATTTCCAAACTGTGTGCCTTTGCTTCTTAATGCATCTCTGTGTAATGCTGATATGTAGTTTTCCTTTAGAAAGGTCATATTCAGATGTTCTTTGGCTGGACTTCAGGTTAGAATTAGTCTGACAAATCTCAACTAGCTTGTTTGTTTATTTTCTTTTCTTTAGAATTGTTCTTTATCGTTGTCCTGATGGCTGCAGGTTAGACTCCACATGTCTGTACTTGGTTAGAAATTAAAAAAAGTCAGTCCTCAACTTTGAATTTTAAACTTTATGATACCTGGCTTAAAATTCAGCCTTGAGGGTTAGTGTTCCTTCTGATAGGTATTTTTCAGTTCTTCAGTCATGGTAAATGCTTATATTTAGTGAAGCTGAGACAGGGATGACAGACTTGTGTTCATTTAGTTCTTAAAACATCAGCTTTCAATTTTTTATAAAGACAGATGAAAAAGTGAAAGGCATGCAAAACTGCTTGATCTTTGGATGAAAGTCTTAACAGCAGCTTGACATGTCACTCTTCTGGTATAGTTTTATACACATCATCGTATCATTAGTAAATGCTTTTTGTCACTATCAAGCATCAAATTTGTTTTTCTTTAATGAGAAATTCTGTATACTAAAGAAAGTCTGTCTTGTGCAAAGATCAATCAAACAGGGTTAGGTGGGCAGAAATCAGTATTCTGACTGCTCTGTAGGACCAAGATGCAGTGGTGTACCTGTAATGGGAAAAAGTTGGACAGCCGAGAAACAATGTTAGTTCTACATCAGCATATGTTTGTGTGAAGTATCAAATACGCTTCTAGAGGATTTGGTATTCTGTAGGGAAAAAAAAGCTTAAGTTATCTTGGAAGGTTATGGTTGTTGCCTCCTGTATTATTTTGTACATTTCACTTTTCATCCATGCTGACAGTTCCTTTCAATTTTTTCCCATTTAGGTGTAATATAAGTCTGTTTATCATTCATACATTTCTAGGTAAGGTGGAATTCCATTCATACCTAACTTCCAAGAGTCCCATTTGTAGTCATGCAATGTGGTTTGTTTTCTAGGGTTTTCTGTTTTGTTTTGGTTTATTTTCCTTGTATGGGGAAAAGAAATGGGGGAATGGTGACTTCAGAGTTTAGGTTTTATTGGTAAAAAATAGAAAGAAATGGGTGTAGAGATGAGTGCCTTTAAGTCATATAATTAAAGTAGATTTTTCACAATGACACTCTGCCTTCCTGGCACACTTTCTGCTTTGCCTTTGTAGCAATCAAACTGTATTTCATATACACATGATAAAAGATACTGAGACTTGTCAGACTTTATTTTTCCTTGTTTCTGGTTTGATGTTGCATCTCTTTACTGTTTCTAATGCACTTGCAAATTCTTTCTTAAATATCTTCTCTGCTCTTCTTAAAATCTTGTAACATCAGCTTACTTAGTATGCCTTTTCCAGCATCTTATTTATGCTGCCTGACAAAGGCAGGCAGTCAGTCTTAGCAGCCTTTTCTTGTTCTCTCATGATTCTGCACAGGTATTGTTCTTCTGCTCATCTGTCTCTTTATTTAAAAGAAGAAAGAAAAAGTTCCTTCTGTTGGATACTGTCATCTTTCACCTTTCATCCCATTCCTCACAGAGAACAATGCCTGCAACAGTCTCCATACTTCTTACCCCCACCCTGTATTTTAGGCTTGTGTTTTTTTATTTTAATTATTTAGAAGAAGTTATAATCCTTCCAGTTCATTCCCTCTGCATAGATAATGCCCTTCTTTGCCTTTGTTAAACTCAAAATGGAGCTGTGCTTCTGTGTTGGTTTTTGGTGCCTCAGCATACGTGCACTGGTGGTTCGCCTGCAGTAGTAGAACATGCGTTTGTTACAGTGGCTTGTCTGTTGTCCTGCTGCAGTCTGTTACACAGCTGTGTTCCCTCCCTACAGTTAAATGTCAGCCACTGGCTCCAGTTTTTCAAGTCAACTTGGAATTCTTTTATTTTGTCCTTTGACACTCATACCCCAGTCCTGTTTTCCATTCTTTCTCCTGCTCATGCCATTTTCTGGTCCTTTTTCTCCTTGTTCCTTGCCTTTCTTTGCCTTTTAGTTCCCACCCCATGCTTTTCTTAACTGGTACAGTTTTCTTCTTCACATACATAAAAATAATTGCTCTGTTTTCCTTTCAAATCCAGTTTCTCCTTTTCAGTCATTTCCATATTACCTCCTCCTTTATTGCTGTAGTACGTTTGCTGCATGTCAACACTTTGTGTTTCAGTTTTTTGTTAACTTTTCCTCCTTCCTTCCTGTGAGTTTTAAGTACATTTGAATTGTTCAGATACAACCAGATCATTATCATCTCTTACACAAAGCACTTGTGCTATATATAAGTTGTGGCTTTTGAAGACTGAGTAGTCAGATGATTGGAAGTAGCTTCAGAAGATGCTACAAAACTGGATAATGTAGCTTGTTTTGTCTAGTGTATTTTTCTATGTGTTTGCATGTCCCATTCCTCTAGCTGCCTTTATTTCACCTTACTGAAGCTGTGCTTGAATTGAGAAGTAGCTGACAGGGTAATGCAGAGCGCTGGTTTGAATCATGAGCAAAAGAGCTGCTATGTGTGTGTGAGACTGCATGGGCTTCAAGGTGCTTTGTCTTCTGAGTTACAGTGGCAGCACCTGTCAGCAGCAAATTCATTTCCAGAACCAGTTGGTGGAGGGAGGCATTTTGGGTTAGGGTTGCTTACTTTACTCCAGTTAGCTCTGGGTTTACATTCTGTGTATATATTTGATATCCTTGCTTTTTCTCATTCAGTAACATAGAATAGGAAATAAGGTTCAGCTTTAGGTCCCATGATTGGACTATTTCTTTAAAAGATGTTTCAGAAAGGCTTTCTACATTCTCCACTGGAAAGGACATCAGATTCATCAGATTTAATGCCTGCTGCCTGCCTTGTTCCCACTGTTGGCAGCAGAGTTCTTGGGGAGTCAGATGAGATCTTGATGATCTGCCTGTTCCTGCATGGCTACTTTAGCAGATGGGAAGCTTCCCAAAAACTGAATTGGAAAAGTAAGGAGATAAAGACTTGATTGCTCTTTGAATCACCTAGGAATATATCTTGCCGAGTGTGTTTAAACACTGAAGACTTATAGAAATTCAGCGTTTCCTTCAGCAGGATCTGTTTTGAAAAAACAAAATTGCTAAAATAAGTGTAATCAATATTTTGGACTTAAGTCCCCATCGTCTAGGACACCAGTTTAACTGGATGGGTAGACATGGTGGGGTTTGTGTAGGAAAGTCATGAAAGCAGTATTAACTCAGACCTGTCTTTCTTCTCTGTTTTAGCCCTATGTTCTTGCAAATTTTAGGGCAAATTTTTAATTCTGAGCAAGTGATGCAATAAATGAGCGTCAGTAACAAAAAACTTTATATTGATCTTTGTTAAAAAAAGAGAAAGAATAGGTGAGAGTCTCACTCAGCTTGTTCATAGCCACTGGAATGGCATCTCAAACTGAAATTAAAGGCCCAGAGTAGTTTAAATTCCTTGCATGGAATAAGTAAATATGAAATACTTTAAAGATATAAAAATTTTAAAATTCTACCAATTTTAAGATGAACTTAAGTTTACTTATGCTTACTGTAGAGAATCTGTTTACAACAAGAATAATTCTTGTCTCTGTAGCCCTGGTAGTGATCTTCAGTACGTGTGTTTACTGCTAAATTTATTTTAAAATAAGATGCAGTTCCTCCTTATCTTTGCCAGTTGAAGTCTCTCTGGTCTTTATTGCCTGGCCAATGCACTTCACTACCTTTCTAAGATACCATGGGGAATTAATTTAGGGAAATAGAGCATGAATGGAAATCTTGCCGGGATGGGTGATAAATGGCACAGGGGCTAATGAAGATCAGTGGCAGTGGTTGGCTGACCCAGTGTCACCAAGTCTGGGCTCTGCAGGAAGAGCAGGCTAAGGCTTTAAAGCCCAGCCTGAGGGAGTGTGGATGTCAGATCTCCATCACACTCACAGCTTGGGGTCTGGCCCCTGATCTTACCAGAGCTAGCAGAGACCGGAGATAAGTTTCAGTGTGCGTGTGCCTGCTGCAGCAGCTGTAACTAGAAGGGAATTGTGGTCTCTTTGTGCTGGTGTCCTATGGGATTAGATTGTGAGGTGCTTTGCATGAGGCTGAGGGTAGCTGAAGGCAGCCTGGAGCTCATGTGCTGGCTTCCTCAGCAAGGGCAGTGCTGAGTGTTAAAATGGTGGGAGAACATGGATTATGTTGGAGTCTGGATCTGAAATACTGCCTTGATGCTTAGGGCCTGCTAAAAATATTTTGTATATATGGCCAACACAGACAGACCCTCAAGTGTAAGCTAAAAATAGCATAAAATAGCAGGATTTGGCTCAAAATCCTCCAGCAACTGACTCAGATCCGGGAACCCCTCAAACTGTATTTACTTTTTTTTATCTGAGAGCATAATCAGTGCTGAAGGGTCCTTAAAAAGGAACTTTGTGATCTCTGTGACTCAGTTTTTACAGGATAAACAGTTATATGCAATAAACATGATTTAAGTAGTTACAGAAATAAGGAAAAGATAATGAAGTTTATTAGAACATATAATAAGTGTTTTGGTTGATCATTAAAATTTGGCGGAAATGGTTGCAGTGGTCAACCTAAGTGTGCCTTGACCTAAATATAACAGGTGACTAGGAAGGAAGGAAGGAGGGAGACAGAAAGATTTTTAAGTACATTTTAAATAGCAGGTTTGTTATTTAATCATGGCTCTTATCCAGAATGCAAGGAGGAGAGGAAGTGATGCTGTGCCTGCACACTGCTCTGGCCATGTTTAAATACCAAGCAGTTAAAAGAAAAATACAAACCTTTAGAAAACTTTTGATAAAAATGCTGCTGGGTTTTGCCTGCCCCTAAAAACAAGGAATAGCATGCGATGTACTACCAGTGGCAGTTAAATTTTAATTTAAGAGCAAGACTGCTAGTTTCGTGTTCTATGCAGACATATCCCTTTTCCTGTATTTAGTCCCCGATCAGTGCAATTTAATTCACATCAGTGTTACTTGGAACTTCAGGTAGATGAGAAAGAACAAAGTTAGCCAGGTGTGCTGGGTGAGGAATACCACAAGGAAGAAGTCTGAAAGGTCTCAGACACATCTGTGCATTTGGCTCTAATTTTGACTTGTAGTGGGAATGATAGTGACCACTCTGACCCTAAAGCAGTTTAGGTGAGGAACAGAAAAATAGCCTGGATTTAGTGCAGATTATCAGGGGCAAACTTCATGATAAGGAAGTTTAAATTAGTTGCACCTATTCTCCCTCACTAGAGGCAAAATGCTTCAGTTGTCTTAGCTCTTGGTTACTCGATGTATACTGAACATTGGCGTGAGTACATCTTTTTTAACACATAAACCTCCTCTTTAGGATAGTAACTAAGAAACATTTTACTTTGCATCAGTGACGTTCAGGCTGTTGCGTTTTATTACCTGTATTTTTCTTTACTAGACTTCAGCAGGTTTCTGTGACTGCTGTTTGTGTATAATAAACTATATTAAGAATGGTAAGGGGAGAAGCAAAGTGGAAATTCACTGAATAAATTCTCCTGCTTTCTAAGAATGCTATTTTACAATGCAAAAAAAAAAGCAAGAAGTACAGTGTAAACCTGAAGTTCTTAGCTGTTGGAGTACTTGTTCTCATTCCCAAATACACTTCCTTTTGCCAAAGGGGAAATTGTTTTACTACCTAATGAAGGTGTTTCTACTTTTACATATTCAGATTAACATATGGACTTCTTGCCCAGTGTTAAATGGTTGAATAGTTACCTGTTGGTGATGCAGAACCTAGAAGAAATCAACACATTAATTACATTTTTATCACCTTAGCAGAGAGGGCAAGGCTCCTAAGGAAAAACTCAGACGTGCTGCAGAATAAGCAGCTTGCCTTCCTCCCTCCTCAGAGCTGGAGGAGGTGGCAGTTGATTGTTAAAATTGTTTAATAGGGCTAGAAGTCAAATAGACTCTGACTGGGGGAGTAGGTGGTGGTTTGCTTTCTTGTTAGTGTGAACCTTGGCTTACAGGATGCAGTGTTAACAGCACAAAAGTAGATTAAAAATTATGGGGTACCAAGCAGCTGGGGGCAAGGGGAAACCCAATAAATGTGGTGACTCTGTTGGACCTTTATGATATAGTTTGAGTTTGCATGTAGCATTTTTGTACATGCTAGTGATACTTAGTTAATTCAGAACTACATAGCCAGTTTCTGTTTATTTGTTGAAGTGTTTTCTTTTATGCCAATTGGATTTTTAAACTGGTTATTTTCTCTTTTTCCTTTTATACAGAAAGAGTCCAGCCAACCTGCTGAATGCAAACAACAGTAATAAGGAAATACCACTTGGAAGTGATATTTGAACAACTTGTAACAAATAGTTGGATACCTGGCCTGCAGTTCAGGATATTTTATCGCTGCAGCACAATCTTATTAACAATGCTTAAAATTAATTTGTTTTAAAATGCATGATTTTCACTAACTTTATTGCTTAACATGTACAGTGGCAACTTCAATGCATTTGGGAAATATGAGGTTTAAATAAAGCACACTCTACAGCCGTTGGTACACTGTAGCTCAGTATGTCAATAGGCCTTTAGAGCCTTTTGCCCTATGCATAGGGGAATAGTCCAGACTACCATGTGAGGATTATCCATTTTCTTGTTGAACATTGAAAATCGTGGAATAGCAACGTGCTGAGAAGCTAAAGTAAATGGATTACACGTATGGTAGCTGAAACAGATAGAGCAATATGACTTTTTTGCTAGTTCCCTCCCCCCTTTTTTAATGTTTCTCGCAACCTACAAATTTGAACTAGTGCTTGAGCAGCTTTAAATGTCATATTTATTATCTCAGTACAACCAGTTGAGTTGAAGTAATTTTACTTCATTGAAGAGGGTGTCATATTTGAGACTTAGTTGTTCATCTTACTATTTATTTATTCATGTTTGTAAGTACTTTGACAGAATTAGTGCTTTTTAATAGTTTTTAATATACTTGAAAAATCTTCTTCCTCTTTTGCATACAATATGGGTACTTGTAAAACAGGTAATTCAGAGTGGTCTCAATGTAGTAATCTAGACAGAAGAAACAAACCTGCATCAAAATGACAACTCTTCTGGATGAAGATCAAAATGCAAAGGCCAAACTGTTGCTGTTGGTGGAAGTGGGTTGCAGCCAAAGAACCAGACAATTTCCAGTAGTCTTATTGCTTAGTGTCCAGCATGAAAGGACCTTTCACTATGAACACGGAAATTTATCAAAGTGAATCAGTTCAATAAATCTGAAGTTTGGGTGTCTTACTTGCAACACTGAAATTATTCCATTCCACAGTTTGTTTTATTTGAAGTTCTGAAGTCTTCGAAACTACCTTTTGTTGTTGTGTGGCACTTAAGGTACACGTTTCTAGTTTCAGCATCCATTGCCAACCTCTGGCAGCAGTTGAATAGCAGCTGTATCAACACTGTGACCAGGCATGTAGAGTGCTCCAGCCTTACCTTACACATTTGTAACTTAATACAGTGTTTTCAATTTGTACAGAATAGATAGAATATTCTATTAAAGTTGTGAAACATGATTGGTGGTGCCTGTCTGGTCCCTAATGCTTCCCAGGAGGAAGGAACATCCTGCTGTGAATGGTGGAGTGTTTTAACATAGCACATTTCCAGCTGTTTGGCCATACAGCTCCTGCCTCAACATCTGCCTTTGCCAAAAGCCAAAACAGGAGCCCTTTTCTTGTAAACACTGCACTGCACAGTTCTTTCATGTAAATCAGAACAAACTTGCTCAATTTGCAAGCAAACAGTCTGGAATCTTTTTGTAGGAGTTGGGGTTTTTAGGCAGGCAGCGTCATTACAAGATTCCACATTTTCCATGCACTGTGGTCAGGGACTGAATGAGGTGCTGGGGGACAAACAGGTTTATGAATGTTAAGGTACTCCCACATCTGACCTTGGAGTCAGAAAATGCAACACTAATGCTGAGGTGCCATAGTGTTAAGGCAGGAATGAGGAAAGAAGGCAGGAATAGGGATAGGTTCTGGGCTTTATTTGAAAAAGTAGATTTTATAACCTACTACTCTGGCTGCAGTGCACTATGGCAGGCATGGAGAGCGGTGTGAAGGCATGTCTGACAAAGGCAGGAATAATGAATGGAGCTTGCCCATGTCCACACTGGCTCAGCACAGTGCCAGGGACTTCAGATGGAGAAATTTGACCTGGTTTGTTTCTCTATATTGGAGGAAACTGAGTAATAGTTCCCCATCCTCAAGCACTTTCCACTACATGGTTAAACGGGAGTGCTGCTACCTGGAGATAAACATCTGCAAATTAGCACACCAAAGTAATTTATGTGCGTGAATCCTGAAAGGCTGACTTTAATTTTGAGAAAACGGGAAATTCCAGAACATGTGGAGCAAATGTGCCAGCATCTAGGGAGCCAAATGAGATGGGTGGGTAATGAAGCTGCCTAGCAAGATGTTCATCCTAGGGAAAGCGATGGGAAAGCTGAGCTGGGATTCGTTCAAGCAGAGTTAATGCTGGTTGACACAGCCTAATAGAAAACAGATCTTGTCAAAACCCAGCCGTGCTCTTCCCATTGCAGATCTCACTGATATAATGGCAGAGATGAGCAATTCTTCGACTTCTCTGTTTTCGCTACAGACTTTGTTTGCAGGAAACTAACTGGTACCTGCACAGCTCATTCCTTTAACAGAAAAGAGTAGGAAAGAACTGATAAGGTGGTAGGCAGAATGTCATGGCCAGATAAATCCAGGCTGGATGGTAAATACAGGGAGTGTGGGTGTGCCAAAAACAAGTTATTGTTTGAATGGATTTTTTTTTTTTTAAATTTAAAAATAAATGTGTGTTTTGAAGACCAGGCCTTCAGACAAATAAATGCCCTATGCAAAGCTAGTGGGAATTTTTTTAAATGGTGAGGTAATAGCAAAAAGTCTATGTGCATCCATGCCTGACTGCCATCTCAACACCCGGATAAAAACCCTGAAGTTTAGTCCATGGGAACATGCTCTGGTGATGCAGCCTTCACGTTGGTGGCTTCTCATCTGAGGGAGGAAAAAATGCCAGTTCTGGGCCTGAAAGTTGAAGCAGCTGGAAGCACTCCAAGAGAAATTCATCTGGCATGTGGCCTGCTCGGGATGCAGCGTGATTAACAGCCTCTCAGCGCCTGGGTTGTCTAGGAAGAGAGCCTTGGAGGTACTGCCCTGCTGCCCTATCTGATACAGGAACAAATGGCAAATACTCTGCTGCCAGCTGAAACTCGGGGACAGCCTGTAGTTTCTCAGGAATCTTCAGCAAAGCATCAGGGTACCTTCCTGGAAGTTTGGTATTTGGGATGACAGAGCTTTCAATTTCAGTATCAGTATGTTCAGTTATTTGGGTTTGCTGTCTGGTTAGGATTTGTGGTACCTGGAAAAATTAAGATGGTCTCTGTGTGTTTCCACTCTACTCATTAAACAAGCTTTTCCTGTTTTAAAATAAAAGAGACTTGTAATAAATTCACGCTCAGTTAAATGCTGCCTTGCCGGCAGTTCCTCAAGCAAATGAGGTCTCTCTGGGAAGCCAGCTCAGCACAGCACAGTCCAGAGGAGCCCCACGCTGCAGAGGGCCACGTAAGAAGAGGTCAGACTAGTTCAGCACGAGGAAATCACTCGCTCCCTGCGAGCTCAGCGATGCACAGGTGAGTTCAAGATGTGAGACACAGCCCGGCTGCCTGACGTTGCATTGAGGTACCACAACCTCATAAACTTGTGCTTGAAATGTGCACCTCTCTCTGAAGCATCTTTGCTCCAGCCCTGCTGGAAACAATTCTAGCTCAGGAAGCATCCTTTCTGGTTGACGGGAAAGATGCAGAGGGACTATTTACAAGACATATACTCACAGGAAGAGGGACAGTGGCTTCAAACTGGAAGAGCAGGTTTAGATTAGATATTAGGAAGAAATTCTTTATTATGAGGGTGGTGAGGCACTGGAACAGGTTGCCCAGAGAAATTGTGGATGCCCCATCCTTGGAAGTGTTCAAGGCTAAGCTAGAAGGAGCTCTGAGTAACCTGGTCTAGTTGAAGGTGTCCCTGCTCATGGCAGGGGGTTGAAACGAGAGGATCTTTAAGGTCCCTTTCCACCCAAACCATTCTTAGTCTATGAGAAATGACAGCATATTAAAAAAAAAACCAGAGTGCTGCATTCGTGCGTCTTTATCCTCTGCCTCTTCCTAAGGATAAATACCTTTATTATTCCCCAGTTATAGTCCACAGGGAATTGATTTTGTGTCAATATCTATTCAAGACTGCTCCTCTGGAGCTGAAGTCCTCACAGTTTTTACCTTTGCTGTCCACGTTTTTCACTAGAAATTGGTGTGCAAACAGCTCTGTTGCAGCAGTGACCTGTGCATGGAAGAACCTTCATCCTCTCTCTCCCAGATGGTTTACAGTCATCACACTAATAGCAGGAAGAATTTTCTTTTCCATTTGCTCATATTGCTGTCCTAAATACCACCAGCCTCTCATGGGCCAGGGCCATGAATCCTAAACAATAGATGCTGTAAGTCACTCTGGTTTGACAAGCATCCAAGAAAAAGAAAAGGGAAAAAAAATTTTAAAAATCCAAGCCTATGTGCTGTTAATGAGGCATCATGTGAATGAAGACTGAGCAGTTTGTCAAGTGCCAGCTTTTGTTTCCAGACTGGCTTTCCTCTCTGCTTGTTCACCTTGCCATTACACAAGCGAAAAAGCTCGCTCCACCCAGCAGCGCTCGCCTCTTGCACAAGCTGCCTTGCCCTCCGGATTTTACCGTGGGAATTTGGACACCGTGTGGGGATGCCAAACCAGGTTAATACAACCCAGTGAGCCTGTGCTGCAGTTGCCAGCTCTGCTCCTCGCAGCCTCCTGGCTTCTACGAGCCTCCCTGGTAACAGTCCCCGACTGCAAAAAGGATCCCTCCCAGCAAAGATTCCTTTCCCAAAAGAGCACTGCCAGTGATGCTGTGGCCTCTTGCTGGCTCGCCCCCACATCCCTGCTTGCCCCCAGCATCTGCAAGGTGGACATAACCCAGACTAGACCCATCCCAGCTTGAAAAAAAGGGCTGAAGAGAAGGGAAACAGTAGAGAAGGGCATTCACTCATTATTCATCATGACCCAAAGGGTGGAACAAAAAAAATAGTAATTTGCCCCTGTTTGGGGCAGAAACCAAACAGCATAGGATGGTCTGGTCTATCATTGATGCAAATATTTGCACTCTCAAATATTCCTTGTAAGCTGTTAAACTGATCTTTCTACAAAGTAAATTCACTCTGGTTTTTGAATCCACCTTTAAGGGATATAAAGGAGAACTTGCTTAGGTGTTTATAGCATTAATGTCTATTTGATCAACTCTGTTAAGATCACACTTAGGAGGAGGTTGGGATTTTTTTTTCTTTTTTTTAATATTGTTTTTTACTTAACCTAATCATCTGGTCTTCCTTTTTCCTTTTCATGCTCCAGACTTAAGGCACATTCCAAACTCTTTGATTTGCCTGAACAGAAAGAGTGTGAGAGAAGGAAGGTTGGATGAAAAGTGAGTATTGGAGCTCCTACCAAAGCCGACTGCTGAAGTCGGCGATGGGATATAACTTGTTAGGGGAGTTACAGCTCTTGCTGTAGAGGTCATGCAGAGCTCCTGCACACAAGTGAATAGTTCAAGGCGTTTTGATGCAGAGAAAAAACAATTAAGATGTAACTGCTGCTGACATTCCCCTGAGCCGTTTCATCTCTTACCGCTTCAAAAAAGCAGGGAAAAACAAATTATGTACTTGCAATCTGAGATTTATATAGGATGAATTGTTGCTTAGCCTATGAAAAGATCAAAAAGGAGATCTTTGAAGACAGATTGCCTACAAAGAGCACTGGACTGTTATTACACCAAAAAAAAAAAAAAAAGGTGAATAAGCACAGTTCAGGTCAAAACGTAGGCAAGTGCGTGTGTGCAATAAAGCGTTTGCAAGGGGTGCTTGCTCAGGTGTTTCACAGCCGGGCAGCACGAGGGTAAATCACAGAGCCAGCATCTGGAGCAGCAGCACTGCAGCATTCCACATGTGCTCTGCTCTGCACTTGGAGACTTGGTGGAGCTGCTTTGGCTGGAAACTCCTGTGGTCACAGAGATGGCTTGGCTGGTGTTGGGATCTCCCGGCCGAGGAGTAGAGGGGACGGAGCCCTCGTTCCCTCCAACCCCAGCTTCATCTTGTGCCTTCTGGGGAACAGGTGTTTCGGTCCCTTTCCCCCAGTGAGGCTGAAGAGGGTGCAAATAAATACCCCGGGACTGAACCTCTGGGAACTGATTGCTGTTATGGCTGGGGGCAGCAAACGAGCAGCACCCTGAACATTCAGCCCACCTCGCAGTGTGAGGTCAGCACCGTTCCCAAAACCAAGCAGGGGTGGGGATCACCTGTGTGGGTGCTCCTGGCCCTGGCAAAGAGCCGGCCATGACTTTGAAACATCCCTGGGAGATGGAGACCAAAATGCAGAGCTGCAGTAGTCATCCAGCTCCAGCAAGCCCCCGGCACAGCCTGGCACAAGGAATGCCGCCCCCCAGTCTTGTTCTCCACCCCTCATCCCCCCGAGCATCCTTCCTCCACACCTGGCCTCATCTATGGGTGCCGGGCAGGAGAAGGCAGAGCAAGGAGAGGAGGCAGCCCGGTCTCCCTTTCCCACCGCGGTGTGCGGCAGCTTCTCCAGCAGCCAGGCCGACCAGAACGCGGGGTTTGCTGGGTGCGAGGCACCCGCCAGCACCAGCCCATTGCGGGTCCGATTTCAAAGGCAGCCCCGATGAAGACGCTGGGGGAAGGCAGAGCAAACAGACACCGTAATTGCGGTGTGCGCTTTCTCATCTCCGCAGCAAGTTGCAAAATGTGCCGCCTCCTCCCTTGTCAGCCGGGCTTTAATTGGCTTTAATGAAGAGGCAATTACATGATTTCAATTTTTAATTAAAGGGGGTGTTGGTGCAGGGGAGGGGGGACCGACCCCCTTTGAGCTTGTCAGTGGCACAAGGGGAGATCTCTGGGTATGGGGTGCAGTAGAGTTTTCGGGGGGCTCCTCCCTCATCCCCCTGGGCTGGGAGGGTTTCATGGGGGCTCTGGGCTGACTGGCAGGAGCAGATGGGAGCCAGATGCCTCCCAGCCACGCTGCTGGCAATTGTAGATCTTGCTCCGGCACCCCCAGGCAAGCTGCAATCAGCTTTCCCTTTTTTTATTCTTTTTTTGTATTCTTATTTTGTATTTTTTGTGTGTGTGTGTCAGAGCCAGAAGATCAAAGGGGCAGCAAATAGCTTAAAACAAAAAAAAACCCAACCCCAAAAAGCCCTCCGAAGCCAAACCAAGCCCTCCCCACACACTGCACCAGCCAGAAACGCCTCTTAGATAAAGTACTGGGTGCTTGTTGGCAGGAGGAGCTGCAGGGGTGGGATGAGTGTCTGAAAGCTAAAGCAGGGCCACAATTGGGAGCTGGTTTATTTTATTTTATTTTATTTTATTTTATTTTATTTTATTTTATTTTATTTTATTTTATTTTATTTTATTTTATTTTATTTTATTTTATTTTTATTTTTATTTTATTTTATTTTTATTTTATGCCAAGCAGTAGGCAGCTGCCCTGTGATAGAAACACCTTCCCTATGACCCCACACAGTTAGCACCAAGGTGGGACTGATCCACCCAGCTCACGTGTTCATTTTTCCTGTAGACACCACCTTGTCTGTCTGTCTTAAAGCATGACTGGAGAGGGAAAAATGGAGGCACGTGGTAGAAATCTCCCTTGGGAAGCAGTGATAATTGCAGGGCCCGAGCTGCCAGCTGAGTCTCTCTGTTTTACTGCTCTCTCTGGCAGCCAGGAAGCCGGAGCTTTGGCCTTGACTTGGTTCCATGTGCTGGGATGTCCTTTCTCATCGTGTTTCAATAAAACGTAATCGCTTTACGACTTCCTCTTGACAGAGATAAAAAATCATTAAGACAAAAAGCTGGCGGCTCTGTGGCTGCACTGCGCCCTCGGCGTTCCCTCCGCCCCAGCTGGCACTGCTGGGCTTGCCCTTGGCTTGCAGGGCCAGGTGGCCCCGGGACCACCGAGCTGCTGGCTGGGCATGGCCGGGCTGCCCAAGGCCATCGGTGCTCACGGAGCAGCGGCCGCAGGCAGGCAGGTGGCCAGGGCTGCCCTGTGGCCAGTGCCACTTCGCGGAGTGCGGCTCCGGGGAGGGAAGGGCGAAAGAGAAGGAAAGAAGAGGGAAAGAGGGCAAGGTCCAAAGGCCTTGTGAGCAGCGATCAGTTCACCTGCTCGGCAGATATAGCTGGAGCTGGCTGGCGGCTGCTGCGTGGGCAGGCTGAGTCACCCCTGCCGCCGGCCAGCCCTACACCAGATGGGAGAACAAGGTCGCCTTTACCCAGGGAGAAGTGAAACCTGCCTTTTTAAATAGCCAGGTGGGAGCTGGGACAGTCAGCACTGAGCCAGCAGCCTCCTCCCTTTGAAGGTCGGGGCTGAGATTCCGCTGCAGGCTCCCTGCCAGGCCCCTACAAGCACAAACCTCCTCCCTGCCTTCCCACTTCCTTTGCCCTGGGGTCCCAGATGCTCGACAAAAGCTCATCGCACAGCAATCATCTATCACAGCCAGGTTTGTGGAGGGGACTGCTTTACAGTGACCCACAAACTGTTATCTCACAGAGAAATGCAGTCTGCTCCCATGGGGACAGCTGCTTCTCCATCCCAGTACCCAGCTTTCTCACGAGATGAAGGCCTTTTCCCCCTTTCTTCCCTCATTACTGCTGGATGCGAAATCACTTGATCCAAGATGACAGGCAGCAACTGCTTGTGGAGAATGAAAATAAACCCGCCTTCCTGCAGTTCAGGCTGGGGAACTGGGTGCTGTGTGCCAGCAGTGCTGAGCAGCTGCCCTTCCCTTGGGGCAGCCTCATCCTCATCCTCATCCTCATCCTCATCCTCATCCTCATCCTCATCCTCATCCTCATCCTCATCCTCATCCTCATCCTCATCCTCATCCTCATCCTCATCTGTAAGCAGCTATCATTGTCACAGCCTGGCTTCACACCATGAGAGGAGCAGCAGAAGCAGCGAGTGAGGCACCAAAGGGTGATAAGTGGTGGAATGGCTGTGGCTAAAGGGGATTTCTGGGTGCAGGTGTGGTTGCGCTTCTCCTGCCCCTGGTCAACGCTCAAAGAGTTTTCCCATGGAGGAGGCAACCGGCCCTTGACAGGCAAGTGAAACAGGAGCAGCTGTGAGTCACAAGAGATAAAGGTCACACTCTTATCAGCCCTGGGAGAGGCTGTGGGCTGGGTGTGCTGTGAAGAAATGTGTTCAGAGGCCAGCCAGAGCCAAAAATCCCAGTGCCATGGACACCTCCGCCCAGGGCACCAGCCCAGGGGGTGCTGGTTTTCTTCTTCCAGTGCCCATTTCCCAGCTGCATCCGGTGGTGATGATGGGTTTCAGTGGTGCCGTGGGCCAAGTGGCGCCGACAGGGTGGTTAAATGGGTGGTTAAATGAGCTGTGGGTGCTGCAGCACCCACACGGCTCCCACAGGGTGCTCGGCTGCTGTCACGCGTTGCTGGAGTGGCCACAGATAAGTCCTGTCCTTCATGGCAGGAAGAAAGGAGATGAACTCGCTGAAATCAAACATTTTTTCCTTCTGCTCTCACATAGTTTCTCACTTCAAGGTCTCATGAGGAAAGTTAAGGCTGGAGATGTGCCTGTGGGAGCGCAAAAAGGCTTTTAGAAGGCCTTGGCGCTGGCAGGGGGCTGGCAGCGTCTCTGTCGGAAACTCCAGCCTCGTTTTCCAGTATTTTGGCCAAATGCGTGATTTGCTATTTGTGTCCTTTGGTTACTCCTCCTGCACAGCAGGAGCAGTCATGGCCATGCACCTCCCTCCTGGAGCTGCCCTGCCCGTGGCTCCTCTGGCTGCTCACAGCCCACCACGGTTTTTGCTGTGGCCATGGATCCCACAGTCCTGACCAAGGCTTTCCAATTATGGGAAATGTGTCCGGTTCCATGCCTGACTCCTGCTCCAGTAAGGCTGGAAGAATGACTTAGTCATCCTGGCTGCCTGCCAAGCTGTTTAACTCCTTTTGCTCGGTTTGGAGGTTATTTCCGGGCTCCAGAGGCCAGCAGGACTCCACAGTTCAAATGTCTGATAGTCGATAAACGGATTGAGGAAACAAAGAATTTAAAGCAATTTATCCCTGCTGTAGCAACCCTGGTTACACCACCTCCAGAGAAGCTCAGATAAACCCATCCTGGGTTACCACCCAGGTCAGGGTGGCAGTCAGGGCCACCTGTCCTTGGCTGAACAAAGGACCCCTCATCTAAAAGAACCCAGTAATTTGAGATTAATAGCTAAACTTTTGTGATATTTGCCCCAGCCAGCTCTCAGCGATTACCCCACAGGAAAGGGGTTTCTGTATTTGAAACTATCACACAGCATTAGAAAGGTCCTGAGTTTTCAGATCAATGCAAATAACTTCCCCCCCTGCAGCAGTACCAGACACTGGGGAGCCCCACTGAGCTGACAGAGGACTTGCAAAGGGGAAAGTATGAGACCCAGGTTCTAGGGAAAACCCCTGGGAATGGGGAACAAAGCTGCCCCTAGTAAAGCAGCAGGACGTCCTTGGCTGAGCATAACATCCCTGTCCTGCTCCCCCCTGATCCTCTGTGCCACAACTGCATCCCCCTAGCCCATCATTCAGGAGCTTTACCCTGGGTGCTGGCTGCCCTGCCTCCAGGGAAATCTATTTTTGGCTCGTCCCTGGGGAGCAGAGCCTGGCCAAGGTTACGTGCCAAGCACCCTCATTTCCTCCTCTTAACTGCCTCCCTGCTTTATCACAAACTTTCTCACTTCATCTTTTTTTCCACTCGTAAAGGCTGCAGTCACTGGGCTCCCACACTGCCCTGGGCCACCAGGCTCAAACCCATCTCCTGAAACGCTGGCTTTTTCCTCCCTCCACAAAACACACAGAGGTTTCTTCAAACCCATTTCTCCCTGCCACCAAATTGTAGTTTCTCTAACAGAGGAGAAAAAAAACCCCAAATCCTCAGCTTTTTATGGCTTAGGATTTCCCTTTCACACCTCCCGGCTCAGCCAAGTGGCACAGGGACCACCGGGAGGAGAATCACAGCATCACTGATGCTTGCCCAGCCCCAGCCCCAGCTCTCAGCCCGGTGGGACATGCCCTGAGCTACTCATTGCAAATATTTGCCCAGGTGGGGCCAGGTGTTTGAGCATGAGGTGGGCTGAGTAACCAGCAGGAAAAAAGAGTTTGACTTATACATTTTAGCCCCACTGGCAAATATTAACTCGAGGAGCAAGTGGACTCCTGCTATCCCCCACTGCACAAGCCATGAGGCAAAACACAGGTACAAATTGGGAGGCACACGGAGTTTATAAAAACACTGACATCCACAGCTCAGGACTGTTGAACTCACCCCAAACCCTTTCATTTGGTGGTTGGAGTGGGGAAACAAATCAGCAACAGGTTAGATCTGGGAATACCAGTCAGAACTGGAAAAATACACATTGCTGATTCCTGTTCTCCATTTTATCCTGTGTTTTTAGGATTTTTTTTCTCTCCCATGGCTTTCAGATGTCACCGAAAGACCTGAAACTGATGTCTAGAGAGTATTTTTGGCTTTTTAATCCACCGTATCAGGCACTCATTTCCCCCAGCCTTCCTGAGCACTGCCAGCCAGGCAACAGGGCATCCTCAGCTCCCGCTGGCTGCACCAACAGAGACCTGGCCATGGGCACAGGTTTAGTGGGGGAGCAGCGGGCTGATGGTAGCAGGTTAAGGTCACAGCAGTGGAAACACTGGCAAGGAGGTAAAAGCCCCGGGAGAGGACAGACAGAAGAAAAATCCTAAACCCTCATCAAACTGCTTCCCTTCACACCTGCTACAGTGCAGCGTCCCGGCTTCAAAAAGAAAAATTGTCAGCCAAAGCACAATGAGAAACACAATATCAGCTCTACCACCTGGCCTGCCACACACACCCCAGCTGTCCAGCAGGGAAAGGATGCTCTTTCCCCTTCAGCTACTTCCCACAGCCCAGCCCTGGCCACTGCTGGGAATGATGCACTGGAGGAGTTTCTCTGTGATGGCTTCCCAGCCCTCCTGGAGACAGGAAACATCCCAAAGCTGGACAGTACCGTGACCTTATATTCCCCCCAACTCCCTAAAGTTTGCTGATGTTGTGGTTAGGCAGTCCCTCGATCCTTTTCAGTGTTTACTCTTAAAGTTTATACACAGTTTAAAAAAAATAGGCAAAAATCAGAATGCGGGGGAGGAGGATGCGCCAAGCTGGGAGCTCAATCCTGTGCTGTCAGGACAGCCAGGTGAGGACACGGGTCACACCTGTGCCTGTGTGACACAGGACATCCCTGCACTTGTCAGCACTCGGCCTGCCACAGTCTCCCCACACGGATAAAGATGGGACAAAGATGGTTAACAGCCGCTTCCTGGATCTTGGCAGATTTCGAAAGGACAGGTAATGTGGAGCAGTGACCTTCAGTATGCGATGTCAGCATATTTCTGCAAGGCCTGGCCCTTCACAATCTCTGGTGAAAGCACAGCAGGGTAATAAAAGTCTGGCTGGCAGCAGGCAGGCAATGTCAGGCTGAATGGCACGAGCTGAAACAACCAGGGACTTCCTATGAGAAGAGCTCATCAGTGTCAGCCCAGGATGAGGACTCACACATTGTTACTGCTGCTGAAAAATAAAGATATCCCAAATATTTGTCCCAACAGACTTAGTACGGGAAGTTGAATGCTTCAGCAGGAGCATGTCCCATCATTTGAAAACTGTGAGCTGTAGCCTAAACCATCTCCTGAGCTCATTGGACATGGGAAAATGTTGACAGCATTCAGAGGGGTCAGTAAATAACCTCATAGTTCAGGGCAGTGCTTGGCAAGCCACTGTCTGGGCTTTCCATTCCCTTGGCAGAAGGGGAAGTACTGAGTCACCGTGGGTCCCACGGCAGCCAGGCTATGGAACTCTCTCCTCCCCACTGACATCTCCGGGTATTCATGGATCCACCATGATGCTCAGCAAGCTGCTTTGTGAAGGTGATTGTGAGAACAGGCTGTATTGAGGTCTACCAGCCTCTAAACAGCAGTCCTGGACCAAACCCAGCCTGTGGGGTCAACACCTTCCTCACCTGCATGAAGATGGATCCAGGCTCCTCCAAGCCAGGCCAAGATACACAGGCACCTTGCAGCAACTTTCTACCTGTTGTATTTCTGCCAAATGGGCTTGAAATTGGGCCAAGAGGCTCAAAGATATGTGTGTTAGGAGGGGGACCAACAGCTCAAAAGATCAGATAACACAAGACTTCTTTTCCCATCTTTATTTTAGTAACCAAATTGAACACCTGCACATTGTCCCAGGGTGGGGAACACACTACACATACAGCATGCACAGGCTGCTGGGAAGAGACAGAGCAGAACAGCCCCTCTCCCCCCACTTTTTAATCCCAGTATGGAACTTAAGGGCCTGGAGTCCTCCTAAGCAGGTTTGATTTGGCACATTCCCACCCTTATTTGGCTGTCTGCTGCCAAGCACAGCCAAGGACCGGCTTACGGGAAATGACTTCTTTTCTTCCCAGCCCCTCACAACTGCTCCATGACTGTCTGCAGCAGTTTACAACATGTAATGGTAACAGGCTGACTCAGTGGGATGAGACATTTCAAGCTTCTCAGGAAAAAAGAGTCTTAGTCAGATATAAATATTAGTAAATTGAGCAAGCTGGGCTACGTGCTATTGCTGATTAATCCATGGCTTGCGTATGGCACAAAAAAAAAGAACCTCACAGATTGAGCAAAGAGGTTTCCTCTGTCACCCTTGTTTAAATTAACCCAGAAGCTCCAGCCCTGCTGCATATCATTTACTGCAATCACATAGCAAACAGCCTTGGTGGCCTTCATCCCCCTGGCTGAGACCTTTCCAAGTGAACTGCCCCTAAGAGAAGAGCTTCTTCACCTGAGTTTGGCCATCTCAGAGTGACTCACCTGAGCTCCCTCTGTGTTTATGGACAGAGCTGAACAGCCCCCAGGGGAGACTGAGCCTCCTCACAGGGCATCTCCACTATGGGCAGCTGGCCCTGATGTGCTCCACACGCCTCCAGGAGCTCCTGCCTGCAGAGGGACTGGCACCCACCAGCTCACCAGGGGAGTTTGGAGGGACCCAATGGCACCAGTTTGTCCCGGGACATTTCTTAAGGAAGAGAATTATAAGGAACTATAATCAAAAACTTCCCAGAGATACTCTGGAACAGTCTAATAAAAAAAAAAACCCAACAAAAAACAACCCGAAAAACAAAACAAAACAAAACCCAAACAAAAACCCAAAAAAACCTCCAAGCCCAAACATTTTAAGGAGTATAAAGATGTGGAAAAAATTGAATAAAATGGGGAAAACATGAAATATCTCTACTCATCACAGACTTTTCCCAGTAACAACCCACACTTTTAGTTACATCTATTTAGGGATTTTTGAGTACAAGTTTCCTAGGAGACCCAGTGGTCACTAGAGTGAGCTCCAGCTAAAAGTGCCTGTGGATACAGCTACGCCCTAATATAAACATGAAGGGCAGCAATTTACAATGCAAGACCATATGTTTCTCTGTTACTAATCGACTTCAGCTGCCAGGATTACAATGTCAGTCCTGTAAACCAGCTTTTTCCCTTACAGATGTCATGTTGAAATCATTATAATAAAAGCAATTTTACAGCCTTCAGCCTCCACTTCCCTCTGCTGCTGAGAAGCCTGCATTAAAGCCGGCAAAATTGGGGGTCCTTCTCCAGGGACAGACCCCTGAGAGAAGAGATGCATGGCTCCAGGATTACAGAGGCACAATGGGAATAAACCCAAGACAGCTGCAGGAATGCCAGTATCCTGCAATGGCTGATAGCTGCAGCTTGAGCTCCTGCATCTTTTGGGAGGGAGATGCAATGTTGAGGCCAGCTGGAAACCTCATCAGGATAAATGCATGGCTAAATCCCACAGAAAGGGCAGCAGGTCCCACCAATGGGCATGTGGGGAAAGCTGCTGCAGAGTTAAATTGAGAAAAACCCCTCTTTTTTTCATTTTTCCTCAGTGTGATCCCTCTCCATCCTCATCATTGACCTTAAAGCATGGGCTGCTCCTGGCAGTGCCTGCATGGCTGCTGTGCTTTGTTACCATGACTCACGTAGCTAAGGCAACCCGATGTTGCCAGGAGCAGGGTACATGATGCCTCATCCTCGGAAATGATGATCAAATCCCTCCTCTGGAGCAGGCACTCACTTCAGAGACATGTCTCATAGCAGAGCCATTGATGCAGCCTGCAAGAGCTGGCGCCACCAGCCCATCCATCAAGGCTCAGTGTGGCCATCCCACACCCATAAAAAAATCCCTATACCCAGCACACACACGGAAAAACATCCCCCCTCAGCAGCCCAGTGCTGTTCCCTTCTCCTGGGAGGGGATGAACCCATACCCCCATGCCAAATTGCCATGTAGGCTTTTTTTTTTAGTAGATTGGAAAGGGATTTGGGGCAAAGCAGGGGATGGAACCAGAGGGACGTGGCCATGTGGGGCAAAGCTCCTGTGACTGAATGTCAGTCCATTTCCCATCACCTTCCCCTGCTTCATGGTCCCCACTGTGTTATTTCCCCCCTCTTTCTAAGAACAGAGACAAATCCCTAAATTTTCAGATTCCCGAAGTTGTCTTGTATTTGGGGGGCAAGGAAGGGTCGGTGCCTGATGATTTTATATTAATGGCAGCCGTGGTAGTTGTGTTTGGGAGCTCACACACTGTCGAAGCACAGCCATGGTGATGTGCTGGGTTGCAAGAAAAAAATCTCCTCTCTTGCTCTCACTGGTAACACAACTTAACCCAAACCAAAGGGAGTGACAGGTTCCTCCCAGCTGCCAGCCCCAGCTTGGACAGAGGCAGCAGCAGCACCTGAGCTGCAATCACCCAGAGCTCCCATTAGCTGCAGCTTGATTACAGCCCTTAATTATCAAAGCCTTCCACTACCTACACGTACTCACACTGCCCTGTGACACTTGTCCCAAGCTGTGGTGCCAGGGTACGATGCAGGGCTGCATCACATCTCTTACCCCTCTCCTCAGGTGCTGAGATGAAATCAGCACCCTGCTGCCAGCTCTTCACCTAAGTTATTAAACCCTTATTAATCAAAAAGTAGGGCAATATAAATATTTTTTCTTTCCTCAGGCAAGACTAACACTATATAGTTGTATCAGCGGTGACCAGCTACCATGGCATGCATTAGATTAGGGCTGTGCTACTTACTTGTAAGCAATTGCCACGTTTCCTGGACCAGACTGCTCTGAGCTCCTTGCAGCTCTCCTTTCTTTCCTGAGAAATGTTCCTGTAGGAGATTGTTCTGCTGCCCATTTTATATTCAGCTACCGTCACCTTTGCTTTCTGTCGCAGTAAATATAATCAAATTTTAAAACCTACTTTACAGAATTTCTGCATGGTCACAATGGCAGAGACCTA
Organism: Falcunculus frontatus; assembly: GCA_013398115.1. NCBI lineage: Eukaryota > Metazoa > Chordata > Aves > Passeriformes > Falcunculus > Falcunculus frontatus. The sequence goes on along the minus strand of VZRV01005924.1, from coordinate 558,629 downwards.
AAATTATGGTACTTTGATGTACTGGACTTTTAAAAAATTCTTTTATCCACTTAACTAACCCATCTTAGGTAAAAAGGTGGAGCCTTCGTACAATGGACATATGTTCAAAAGTACGGTCCCTGTTCTGCAAGAACCAACCTTTTTCCACTGTGAGCAATTTTTTCACTTTTTTTTTCCTTTTTTTTCCTAGAAGTTTTCTAATTTGGCCAGCATTAAGGCAAGTTTACTGAGGTGACAGCTGGGGGAGGCTTTAAATATTTCAAAATGATGGATAAATGCACAAGAAAAATCACCCAGATGAAAGCAAAAGAGGAAAAACAGAGACCAAAGTGGGCTGCTGACCCTGCATCTACAAATACAAGTTTCATTTAAAAGGAAATTCAGGTTCTTTTACTGGAACTTTTGAAGCAAGGTGTGCACAAACATGCCAAGTCCTGCAGCCTTTCCACACCAAGAGCCTTCCTCCAGATGTTCCTTGTATGCTCCTGACTTGCTGCCTGGTTTTTCTTTTTTGTTCTTTTTGAAGTGGTGTCCCATTTCCTGTGCATAAAGACCATTCCCTGTTTCATTTTGGGGCCAAATTAAAAATATCCTAATGATTTCTGCTTAACAGCTAGCTCTGCTCCTGGTCGGCTCCAGCTCCCTTATTCCGACGGGACCTTTCGGTCAGAAACTTGTTTTACAGAGCAGATCAGCATCTGCCCTGAAAATGTAAATGTGCAGCCTAATTGTAAATCAGTCGGGGCTGTTCCCCTCACTGAAACAAAATTAATCACACTGAAAAGTGAGATACAGTGTTAGCTCTCAGGGAAAAGCCTGCAGCTCTTCACATGCCAGGGCACGGTTCCACATATGTTCTGCAGCCTCTCCCCTACCCCACAAGCAGTGATGGCCACCGTGGTCTTCCCAGAGCAATTCCCAGCCCATCCCTCCCTGAAAAGCTCAGCCAAACCATTCCTGGCTCATTCATCAACCCCGGGAGCATCCCACAGCCCCCACCTTTTTTCTGACCGTCCCCACAGATGTGCACGCTGCAGTGAATTATCAAAGCGTGGCCCTATACTCCAGCAGATGAGTGATATGCAGCGGAAATGGGTTTGGCTCTAGCTCTGATTTGTTCCCGGGAAATGGGCTTCTGACCCTGCCGACGTCCCTGGGAACGCTGCCAACCTCTTCAAAGGGGCCAGGCCTTGCTTTGTAAGCTCAACTCTGGGGTTTGGCTTGCAAACACCTATAGAGGTGCCGGTCATTCAAGGAAGGTGATGGAGGAGAACAGGGCTCAAAGTCCAAAGGGTGATGCTGCACATGGTACATACCCGAGCAAATACTGCTGGAGAAACAGCTTGAATGAGTTCATTAAGCACAGCCCTGCCCTTGGCTGCAGCATCAAGTCAATGGCTGGGAAGTTGGATCAGCCTTGTGTCAACTGTCGTGAAGGAATGACAAAATGAAAGGTGTCCAAGAGGAAGGGACTGCAGGCTCACACGTGCCTCTTAAATATCACCTCCAGCTGTCACAGCCTTTACCGACTTCCCCATGGCGCCGGTCACTGGCCAGGCTGTAACTGTGGTGCCTTCCCTGGAGGAGGGAGCAGGCTAGGGGGAAGAAAATGGGATAAATCCAGTGATTGCAGGGAATAAAAATAAGGAGTTACAGTGTTAATGCAAAACTAGAGAGGGTCGGGTTGCCCTGAGGAAAGGATGAAGGAAGGGTTGATGGTGATGGTGCAGAGCTGGTGGGATGCAGGGCCTCAAATGAAGCTGGTGGGCTCCATCAGGCCCTGGCTGAATCTCTTGGGGTGACCAGGGGCTGGACTCAGACCATGGGAGATGGCAGAAACCCATCACAGGTTCGGCTTAGACCCCTCTGCCCCAGGTGGAGATGATGCCAGGGCAGACCCAATGCTGTGAAAAATGCCAGATCCAGACCCCTAGGAACAGAGTTTTGGGAGCATCGTGTACGCCGGTGGGGATCTGAGAAGTGGCAGGGAGTGCTCAGAGGGGCAAGATGGGGGCTGTTTCAGATCACAGTGGCCCCATCCTCACCGGGGGGGAACTATCCCTGACGGGCAGAGGAAATATGGGTAAGGAGGGGAGTGGGCAGACAGGATTGGGGTCCCCTCATACAGTAGCAGCAGAGTCGAGGCCCTCGGGGAGGCAGCCCCGGGGAAGGCACCCCCTCCCCACACCCGGCCCACTCGGGACAGCCTCCAGGACCCTCCNCGGCGCTGATTCATTGCAATAAATTGTTCCCATCGCGGCGAGGCTCGGTCATCGCCGCCCGAGCAGCAGTCGGAGCAACAGCCGGAGCCACCGCCGGGGAGCGAGGATGAAGATGCAAGCCGAGGTGATCCGCGAGGGCGAGCTGGAGAAGCGGAGCGACAGCCTTTTCCAGCTGTGGAAGAAGAAGCTGGTGGTGCTGACCAAGGACAGCCTCAGTCTCTTCCCCGACGGGCACAAGCGGGCCAAGGGCAAGGG
>VZRV01005924.1:476745-556095 GCA_013398115.1 Falcunculus frontatus | reverse complement strand
TTCTCAAGGTGGACTGCGTGGAGCGCACGGGCAAGTACATCTGCTACACCATCGTCACCAAAGACCGCAAGGAGATTGACTTTCGGTGTCCGGACCAGAGCTGCTGGAACGCCTCCATCACCATGGCCCTCATCGACTTCCAGAACAAGCGGGCCATCCAGGACTTCAAGAGCCGCCAGGAGATGGAGCAGGCGGCGGGCACCCAGGAGCGGCGGCTGGCCCGGGCGCCCTGAGCGCCGCCGCCCGNCGCTGCCCGGCCGCGCTCCGACACCGGCCCGTGCTGCCCGGCCGCGCCAGCGCAGGGCTTTCGGGGAGCGCTGCCTTGTCCCGAGCCATCGCAGGGGGTTTGGCCCCTTTTCCGATTCATCGCGGGGAATTTCTGCTGGCAGCCGGACTTGTGCAGCGTGCTGAGAGGACGGCGTGGGGGTGGCGGGGAGTAGGACATGGCACTTGGCAGTGCTTTCCTCACAGAATCTGCTAACAAAAAAATCTGTGAAAATAAATGCTCAGTGCTTACTCTCCCTTTAAAAACCCCCATTTTTTCCCTGTGCCTTGCTGTCCTGCTTGTTTAACTAACCCACTTTCTCTTGGTACCTTTAGAGCATACCACTGGATGATAAACCAGATCGAGTGTCTTGGACTGAAATGGGACAGGGTACCAATGAAGGAAAGCAAAGAAGAGAGCTGGAAGCATCTTGTTTTTCTCCAAGCCCGTTGTGGCTGCTGAGCAAAGAGCCCTGAGCTTTGCCTGAGATGCATAAAGAAAAACCAAAGACTTTCGTACAGGACTTCTAGCAAAGCCTCCACGTGTTTTGAGTGGCACAGCTTTGCGAACTATTATCTTCTATTTATGAGACGCAAGGAAAATTCAACACTGACTGGTGGTGTTAAACAGTTTAAATTATTTGTAGTATCTATATTTGTATTTATTTTGTTGAATGTCTTTCAGCAGTTACTGGTCTTAATATTGCTTTTGCATTAATGTGTCCATTCCAAATAAATTACTTGAAATGTTCACTTTTTATTACTGTACTCTGGGCTGCAGTAACTTTTGTTGAGGCATATCTGTGGATACGGCAGTGGTGAAGTGGCTTAAAAAGAGGGGGTAAGGCTTGGCTTTTTGGTGCCCTGGACTGGGGAGTGGGAGGTGGAGAAAGCCCAGATAACCCATTCGTGTTTGACCTTATCTCCTGACCAGGGAGGGAAAAGATGTTGAGGTTCAGTTCTGGGCAGTGGTGGAGATAGAAAAGCGTACCACAGCTTGCATAAGTGCTCCTCTAGAAGCTCTTTCCCATAAAATCGAGTAATGGCAGCTGCAAAAGGCACAGGAGCTCCCTGCCACAGGAAAATGCTGCCCTTTGCGAACGCCCTGCGTCCTCCCCCAGCCCCCATAGCTTAGTGCTGTGCTAAGGCACAAAACTGGATTCTTGGTTTCGGAATAGGAGCGCCAACGCTCCGTGGATTCCTCAGCTTTGTAGCAAAGCGAGCTGAACTCGCTCTCCTCTCTTCCTTCACCTCTGCAGTTTCCAGGATAACTGAAGAATGGAGGCAGGCTCTTTTCCTATAGCACCAAGAAGCTTGGAAAAAAAAACCTGCTGATTTTTTTGGATAAAAGTATTGAAGTTTTCTTTTGTGAGGCTTGATTCTCACTAACTAACCTGGGCTTCCTTGAGAGCAATGCTGCAGCATGCGACTCAACTCCGGCAGTCAGGACTGAGCGTAGCAGGCAAAGTACTCGCTCCAAACTTGGTCATTTCCAGCAGGTAATTTCCCCTTCCCAATCTCAGCGCAATTCTTGCAGGAGACTTTGCACTAGAGGAGGTTGCAAAATATGCAATTACATAACCCTGTAGTAAGAGCGAGAGAGACTCAGTACAGGAAGGGGGGAAAAACCTGGAAGGAGGGTTGGCCCAGTTTCTGGAAGCAGCGGGGAGGCTCTGGCACTGCAGCCTGGTACGTCAGGGTTTTGCATCCTCCTTGCTCATCGCTGGCAGCTTGTGCAGAGGCAGGGTTTGCACATGACTGAGCTGTGGATGTAGCAAACCTCTGGCCACAGCATTTGAAAGCCTTTGGTCTCAGTGCCCCCTCTAACCTGAGAATGCTGGAGACACATTTAATGTAGCAAAACAACGCTCAAAAGCAGATGTGTTTTACCCCCCATTTTTTCTTGGTACCATTTCAGGGTGGTGAAATAGAAGGCCAAACCAGAGCAAAGGCACTGGCTCCTAATCCCTTCAGTTTCAGTGAATCCAAGCAGGAATGCTGCCTGACAACAGCTGAGGGTCTGGGGCTGTTGCCTGCCATGACATCCACTGCTGCAGGGGGATGGGAGGAACCTGATATGCTGCCTGGTCCCATGGCCCCCTGTTGCTCCAGTGTGGCTCCAGTGTGGCTCCAAGACCTTTGCAAACTGATCTGTCCCTTACTCTAGATGGAAATGTTGACAAAACACAAGGATTTTTCAAATTATTTTATTCTAGGTTTACAGAATCAAAAATAAAACTCAAGAATTTATTTCTATGGAAAAAATAAGGAGTTTACTTTCTTGCAACTGTATTATTGACTTTTCATCTCTCTCAGTGGGATTTTACTCTTTAAGAGGTAGACAAACAAACCTAAATTGACCATTAGCTGTAAATATCCGAAGGAGGAGACTCCAAATTGTTTATATAAAACTCCACCAATGGTTGGACCCACTGTCCGGGTCAAGGGCTGTACTGAGGCGCAAATCCCAAGCATGGCACCTAGGAGAGATGGCAGAGAGACACAGGGTGAGAGCAAGTCCTGGCATGGAAAAGCAGGGAAGAGCACAGGGGATCTTCTTCAACCCTGATGCTGCTCCCCCACAGTAGTAACAAATCACTTCAAATAATTTCTTGCATTAATTTATAGCGGTCCCATTAGGGTTTGTTCTAGTTAGGGACTCCTGCAGGCACGAGGACCAGTTTCCACCATGAAAGCCTCTTCCCTGAGTGGTCTGGGTAATTGCAGCACTGCCCAAAAGGCAAGTGGGTGCTCTTCACTCGTGTCACCAGGGTCCAGGGATGCCTTAGGCACCAGAAGGTGCTGCTGAGCATCGTGCCTGGCAGGGCTGGTAACTACTGCACGGGATTAGGGATGGAGAGGTAATTTCTAGGGTCATGTTTGAGCCTTCCTAGCAAATCACACAGATTCTTCCAATCTCCTAATTACCTGAGTGGGCCCAGTTCCACCCAAGCTACTACTGCCATTTATTCTCGAGTGCAAAACAGAGAAACAGCTCTCTAGCAGGAGTGAGAGGGTTAGGCCTAACTAGGTCTTTAAGAATAAATAAATAAAACCACAGATAAAGACAGAACTCCCTCAAGATATTCCCCCACCCCCCTTTGCAAAAAGAGTGGATATTTCCATTTGGATGGATATGTGAGCCCTTCTCCCAGCTGGGCTGGTTCCCTCACATTTGCATCCTTAACAGGAACCTGGCGGATGGGGAAGCACCTCCAGTTTGGCAAAGGCAAGATTTTTTCAATGTGCAGACGGATGGCCAGGACATCCCCTGGGACACAAGGCCGTCCCACACACACCCAGTATGCTTTTTTGTCCTGCAGTCTTTGTTCAGGACAGCTGTCATGTTCAGAGGAGCAGAAAATACCCAGCCAGCCGGAAAATCATTAGTCCCCAACACTGGGAGGAATGGCAAGCTGGCAGCATAGTCAATGAACTTGCGCTCAGCTCTGAAATGATGCTTGCAATTATTTTTTTACTATCATTATGATTATTTGGGCTGCTGGCATCAATTTTCCACTAAGACACATGCTGAGGTGTTGTCGCCACACACCTGGGAAGGATGAGGAGAATGCTGTCCTGTATGCAAGAAGATGTGGAGCTGAGTGCGATATTTAATGTGGGCAGCCACGGGGAAATGATCCCCAGATCCCAGAGAGAACAGGCAGCCAGGTGTTCATGTAACACTGGGCAGCGACTGCTGGGCTTTTATCAGCATGCTTAAAATACTTGTGCAATGAGCCCAAGCCAAGGGTGTAACCATGTGGAGAGGGAAATCTCCCAGGAAGCGCTGCCGAGCGCTCCTCCCGCGCATGGGAACACAAAGGCCATGGGTGGGACCTTGCCTTGACCCTTTGCCAATGGGAACCATCCCACAACCACCAAACTCTGGGCAGGTTTTGCAATCATTTTTTCCCCTCTAGGTATTTGAATTAAGCTAATTACTACGTGCAATTGCCAAACTGGCTCTTATGATTGAGGAGGCACTTTTTTCCCTTTCCTTTTTTTTTTTTTTTTGGAGCAGAAATCCATAGTCTTAAAAGGCCGGGCTCTCCCTCTGCACTTCTCCAACATGTTGCTGAGAAAGATAATTTCTGTTTAATGGGCTTAAATTAGATCCCTTGTGTCAGACGCCCTCAGGCTTTGGGACATTATAAATCTCAGCTCTGCAGCATGGCCGTAGCTCTGTGGCAAAGCTGCGCATGTGATGGATCTCATTTGAGGCAAGACCTTTAACTGGGACAAGTCACCGCGTCAGCAGAAAATTTCCTGCGTTGCTTCGCACAGCTCTGCTAGCGCACATGCTCACCTTCTTTGTCATAGCTATCCCCACCTTCTGCACCTTCCCTGCTCTTTTTTCTCCCTCTCCAGCTTTTTTCCCTTCCTTTTTCCCATACCTGGCATGACCTGTGCCAGCTGGGAGCCCATCCTCCCCTCCCACCCCAGATCTCTTCTGCTCCCGCAGGTTTCAGGGCTGGGTGCTGGCAGCTCTCCAAGACAGACGACTCCTTTCCAGCTCACATCCTGTTGCCTGGCTCAGACGATGGTGCTGGCCCAGATCAGCCACACGCCCATGAGGCAATCGGGTTTAACCATTAGGTCACTGTCGCCAGCGGGTGCCTTTGAACCTGCAAAGCTCGAGCAAGGCTGGGGGGTTCAGCGCCCCGAGCCCCGCCTGGCTGCAAACTCTCCTCCTCAGGTTCTGACGCACAAATAAAATCAGGACACATGGGCCCGTTACGCACGGAGGCTTTGCTGGGCTTCCTGCCTCCCTCCCCCAGGAGCCGGGGGGGGAACTGTGCAGGAACAAGACCTCCATTCTTGGGGAAGGACCAGGGCTGACAAGGAGTGCTTGTGTGAATGCAAGTCCCCCTGGGCTCAGGGCTGCCCTCCCACCAGCTCACGCGTCCAGCTGAACAGCACGTGCGTGTGGAGCTGAATTTTCTCTTCCTGCCTTTGAAGATGAAGAGAAGGAAAAAAAAAAAAAATCAAAGGGAAACTAATGAAATAATTTCTTCTACCTCTGCTTCTGCGCAAAGCCTGAGCCATAAGCAAAGAGCAAGCGCCAAACTCATCAGCCTTGGACGGAAGCAACCTTGGATCGGATCTAAAGCAGGCTGATGGGTGCAAGGGATGGTGCTGTGCCACCTCCCACTGCTCCCTTTCCAAGATGCCTATTTAAAATGCAAGGATGGGTGACTCAGTGTCTAGCAAGGGCGGACAGGCTACACTCCTGCAACGCCCCATCCGTCCCAGCCCCATGCTGAGACGGACACCTGAGCTCAGCCTAAACTCCAGCTCCTTCAGAAGGCCTTTTCCTGACCCAAAGAAAAACCTCCATGCGTTCTACAGCCCAGAAGCTGAAAAAAACATCAGGAAAAGACAGCAGCAAGGCTCAAAAGTGATGCTTCCAAAGGCAAATTCTCAATGTGTGATATCCTTGCATTAACTGAAAGTTGTTGCGAGTGAGCACTAAGGTTTCTGACACAGCGACAGCAAAGCTTTTCCATAAAACCAGATTACCACACTCATCGTGAGGGTTTCTAATGTGCCACCTAAAAGTTCTCTTTGCAGGGCCGGTCTCGGGCTCGCAGAGGAAGGAGCAGCCTTTAGGCTGCTGTATGGGTGGAGCAGCCTTTGCGGGGTGCCACCCACGGCCAGGGATGGATGGCAGGCATTTTAATAGCTGCATTTCTCTGTGAGACACCCACGCCATCACTGCTGCAGCTGCTGTGGAAAGGCAGCCTGCCGGCTCTGCTGTGTCAGGCATTCCTGCCTTCACCCCGGCCCCTGCCCGGGTACATCCAAAACAAGCACAAGACCATTGGATGCCTCTTCCCCCAGAAATGTTGCAAGGAAAAAGCACAGTTTGAAAGGGGGGCCAGGAAGGAGTGGCAGCGACAAGGTTTTCCCCCAGTGTCACAATGCCCTGTACCAGAGTGTCCCTCTGTGGTATGCCCACTTTTGAGCCAGCTGTAACTCTGCACTTGTAGTAGCACTTGGCATGATATCAGCCCAGGATGGACAGGCAGGGGAAAGTCCTCAGTAGCCCATGGCATCCCCTGATGACCTGCAACTTGCTCCTGAGCATCTGCACAGCTCTGCAGATTGCCTCCATCCTGCCCTGCCATGGGGACACCATCCATCCCGCTGAGGCACAGGCTGGCCCAACAACATATGCAAGCAGGGAGCAGGGTGAGGCAACTAAACCCATTTTCCTCTCTGACCAAAGCTTGCCTCCAGGCTCCAAAAGCTAAGCACTGCTCTGGTTTTCCTCACAAAACCCCTTTGAGAAGAGCCTGTATGAATTCCAGCTTGGTTGTACGTCCCAAAGCTGCTTGGTGCCCTTCCCCCCTGGCTCTCCCTCACATGAACATTGCTCCAAGTCATGAAACAGCAAATTTTCTTCCTGGCTGAGCAGAGGGGCTGAGACTTTTCCCAGGGAGGCGAAGACTGGGGATAAGTGGTCCTCCCAGGTACAAATATCTCACTCGAAAATCATAGGCTCCCAGCATTTGCAGGAGATGCAGTGGGTCAGCTCTACAAATAAACTACTGAAGTGATTTTCAGAAAAGCTCTTCACCCAGAAGTATCTCAAAAGTGCTTTATAAACTTCACTAATGGGCTGTGCAAACTATAGCTCCCATTCTTGGTAGGGTCTGCACAGAGGTATCTGCTCAGGCAGCTGCTAGGGAAGAAGAAGGGTGCAGACTGGCATCCCAGAAAGCCTCAGCTAAAGCAGAGACACTCTTGGGTACCTGCTCTGGGAGCAAACTCTGAAATGGCTTGAGCAAAAGACATCAAACTGGGTTAAGCCAGCTCCATCCTGGCACAAACTCAGCCAGGCTCCCATGACAATAATGTAGGCATATTTCCTTCATCAACAGAACTAAAGCCCGAAGTATAAAGATTTAAGTGTCTACCACTGCTGTCTTGCATGGAGAAATACAGGAACTCTGACTGAAACAAGGCCAAAACAGAGAGAGGGGGCAATTATTGCATCAGGCAAAGCATGTGTGCAAAGAGTAATCCAGAGTCCCCTCCTGAGATGCCCTAAGTTAAAAGATGTGAACAAGCAGCCCTCTCTGTCACTGTCACAGTGGAAGAACAGCGTTTTTTGGGTTTTTTTAACATACCTTGGCATTCAATGGAAAGGAGAGTTTGGGAAAGCCTTCCCTTTCTGTGCCCACCACTATGAATGTCAGCAGGCAGCACAGGACTGGAAGCACTGGGTCGTGGGATGCTTGCTCAAGGTTGTTCAAATTCATCCTGTATTAGCCCCAGCAGTCCCTGTTCACCTGCTCTGCTGACACCCATCGTGTGCCCAGCCAGATCTGGGCGTTGACCAGGAGCGTGCCCCAGTGCTCCACAGCTGTGGTGGGAGCTGGGAAGTGCCCAATGGACTCAAAACTGAGAAAACACCAGTCTGATCATTTTTGATGAGTCTTACCCGTGTCGGAGGAGGGCACAGCCTTGGTGAGGATGCTGTCGGTGATGGTGGCCAGCATGCTGAAGGCAAACACCAGCGGCACCGCAATGATGCAGTAGTGCCACACGGTCCTCATCAGGGCCTAAGGGATGGGACACAACAGACCACAGATCATTAGAGAGAACAAATGGCGACTTTGCGGCAAGAAACAAGCTGGAAGAAAATCACGAGTAAAGCCTGTGGCTTGGGTAAATTGTGGGAGCCACAAATGTCACGTGGTGGTGAGGCTTTGGCCGTTGCGGGGTCTTTCACAGCCTGCCATTTGTCTGCAGTGAATTATTCCAAGCATGCGGAGCAAACGATACCCTACAATCTGGCACCACATTTCCCCGGCACTTCGGTGGGTATTTTTAGCGTCTGGGAATTAGTGACGTCCCTGCACCCTTCCCTCTGTCTTCTGTCCAACTCCCCAGGAAATGTTGAACAGCAGATGTGTGTGGTGTACTTCAGGAAGCTTCCATTACTTATACAAAACAGCCTAGAGAAGGCTTTTTGGTTCATTATCATAAATAATTAAAACCAAACTACGCCTGTCAAAATAAATGAGCACGGTGCATTATGTAACACCGTACCTTTGGGATTTCTAATCCTGTTCTGCTGCTTCCCCGCTAATAAATTCACCGAATTCAGTAATCTGGAATAGGTCTTCTGGCCATGATTGCACATTAGCGAGCATAATTAGGGAGAGTAATGATTTTGTTATTGCACATATTCTTAGCGGAGACATCCCTCCAGCTGTTTAATGCTGAAACAAAAGCGGTGAGGCTCCCTAAGCTGTAGGGCTGGAGCAGCTCCCGGCTCATTCACAAGCCCTGCTGGTCAAATGAATGGATTTCTCTGGGGCATGGAAAGGAAATTCCCCCTTTATTGCAAGTCTCCTGCCCTAACCCATGTCTCAAGGTGTGTTATTGTGGCTGGAAAACATTTCTGTCACTGGTTTAGCCAGAAGTTTCATTCTCTGGGGTTCTCTGTCCTAAGATCTGGTCCCTGCCTCTCGGCTACAGAAGATGGAGGAGCCCAGAGACATTGCTCACTAATGACTTGGAAATGTTGAGGTTTGTTCCTAGTTCCCCTCTAGAGTCACACACAGCCAGGTTTTTCTCCTCAAAGGGGCTCTTTGCCTACATTTTGGTTAAGATCTAGGCACATTCTGATTAAGGAATCAGAGAACAAAGACAGAGGAACAGGTATTTGGTACATAAACAAAAGGAAGGAGAGTAATTCCTTGCTAGGGCAAATGTCATTGCAGGACAGCATTGCGGAGCTCACAGAAAAAATCAGTTTTAATCCCTTCTGCTTTGTACAGACTCGCTCATGGGCTGGAGCAAGTGAGCAGAAAAGAGCAGAAGCACATCTGTGCCTCCTGTAAAATAAGGGAAAATGGCTCCTCACTTCCCTGGGGATGAGGGAGAACCAAGCCAGGCAGAGCCCAGTCTTTGCTACTGTTCAGCTGCTAGGTAGTGAGTAGTTTTTTTGAGGTGAGCAGATCTGAAAGCATTTTTTAGGTGAGAGGCAGAACCAGGAGTCTCAGCAGACAACTGAAAAAGCAAATGCCTGGGAAATGCAGGCAGTGAGGCAGGATAAGGCACAGCCGTGCCTTCAGACAAAGGGAAAAACTTCCCCATCACAACTGCCAAGCCCTCCTACAGCCCTGCCCACGCTCTCCCGGCTCACATCTGCAGATCAGACACTGGTTCTTCCCTCCTCTCCTCATCCAGGTGTTATTGCTGAGCTCCCAGCTCACCCCTTCCCTTCTCCAGCTGCCTGTTGCTGGGAGCATCCCGCAGCCTCTTCCCAGCTGCAGTGCTGTCTGTCTGCTGCTGCTGGCTTGTGCCAGCCTTCCAAAAATGCTTCAGCCCACCTCCCTCCCAGTGATATCAGGATGGGTTCTGGGGTGTCTTTTATTAACAGCTAGCCTTTCTCCTCACTTCCATCCTTTGGGAGGGGAACTGCTGCGTTTGTAGGCCACATGCTGCAAGGGCACAGTAGGTGGGATGCTCCTCCACCAGCAGCTGTGCAGGATTAAAAGCTTCACCCAATAACTTGTGCATTTGGGGCTGCTGCTGTGACAGCACTCATCCCCACCGAGACAGAAAGCCACCCCAGAAGCGGATGTTTTCTTGGCAGCCACTTGGACAGAGCGCTTTTTAACAAGGCGTCCGGGGCAAAGAGAATCACAGCTGCATTTGCCTATGAATAGTTCTCGTGGGAAGTCACTGCTGACCCTTGTCCCCAGGCCCATGCTGTCAGGATGTCCACAGCCCTCCGGGCTTGGCATAATTGCCAACTCTAAGATGATTTCCCTTCCCAGCTCCTGGTTCCCCTCCTGGTGCAGCCAATGTGAGCCTTCCTGCACTGGGACATCCGTGCTGCTCCGTGTGCCCCTCCACTGCCATTGAGGCTTTCCCTCCTACCTCCACCTGACTCCAGCCTTCCCTGGAGGTCAGTGAGACCTCAGTGCACCAAAGCCGTATCATTCATGTTGCTACTCTGCCTGATTCCCATGGAACCAGACTTCAGGCCAAGGATTCAGTCCCTGCCCTGTACCAGTCGAGGGTGCTCAGCTCTCCAGATGGGTCAGATCCACCTTGATCCCACCTAATTGTTCCCACAAATGACCCAAAAAACAGTGGGGAGACATTCAAAGTCCTTCCCAGGCCATGCTCAGGAGCATCAAGCTCTGTGCAGATGTCCCATGCTTAGGGGGTATATTGATTTCAGCCAAAACAGCATGACACCAATTGGAAGAAACCCTTCCCAAACATTCTACACCTGACAGAATCCCCGTGAGCCTCAAAAAGCCCAGGCAGAGGGACCATGCTCCATCTGCAGAGCCAACCCTTGGTCTGCATCCATCCTCCCTTCCCAGCCTCATCTCAGACACAATTTAGCCTCAGATTAGATCAGGTGTGTAGGTGCCTCATCTCATCCATGTAGCTGGGAACCACAAACCTCAACACCCTCCAGGACTTGGCCCTGACCTCCCCACGGCTGTGGTAGGGCTGTGGGAATGGCACTCATCCTACCTGCAGCAGTGGGAGCATCAGCATCCTGGCAGCAAGGCTCGAGGCCAAATCCTGCCAGGAATGTTGAAAGGCTGATGCAGCTCAGTTGTCCTTTGGGTCCACGGCACTGATGGGGAACGTGAGCACCTTTCCTCCATCCCCATGGCCTGGGCAGAGCTATCAGTGCCCTGAACACGGCTTATCTGAGCTAACACAGTTCCCAGCAGAGCTGCCTACTCAGTTTTCCAGTTACTGTTTGAGATTGGCATCAACCGTTGCCCATGCAGACACCACCAGCAACAGCTAACATCACTTACCCCAAAATGGAGGAACAAAATTATCGCCTTGCTACCTCCTTCCCCAAATACTCTCATGTTGAGGGATTAGACAAAAAGCCCCAGAAGGAGAGCACCCAACCTCCGCTGTCTCACCGCAATATACAACTGCAATGATTTTTCCCCACCATAATCTTCATTTACTTTCTGGGTAGTCCAGGAAATGCAGTCGCTGACAAGAACAGGCCAGGATTTCTGTGCAAATCTGGTGACTCAGGAGGGACTTAGTGAGTTTCTGTGCAAGATTAATATATTTTTTAATCCCCGTAACTATTACTCACACGGCTCTTTATCATGGTTTGGCGCAATGCTGACGTTGAGCGCGGCTCTGTTTGCGCAGAGGCCCAGGAGAGCTCGTTTTCCCTGCCCCAAAGACCACCTGAGAGCGCCAGAGGTGGCATTTCCAGGGGCAGAGCTGGCAGCCAGGTCTCACAGACCTTGTGTCACTGCTTGTGATGTTATCAAAGGCTTCGTGGGTGATTTCCCACACGCCTTACCATGCCTAGGCCCACGCCGGCAAAGACGAAGACGCTGAGTCTGAGCAGGGTCATCTCTGTGCAGTGACTAGCGAGTTTCCCAACAACCAAACCCTGGACAACCTGGCAAAGAAACACATAAGCACCATGAAGCCTGATATTTATGATCATTTAAACAAACTCAAAAGAGAACTGCTACTTGCTTCAGGCAAACAAGTTCTTCCATCAGGGTTTTTTTGACAGAAAAGGACCTCACCGCCACAGTAAATGATTGGAAGGTGTGATTTTAAGCATTTTGCCTCCTAGGGAGAGATCCATCCCATCATCTGGAAATCTTAGGGTGTATGCCTGAGTTTACCATCACTGCCTACTCACCAGCAGTGACTGAAACTTTCTAAAAACGCTTGCAGACACAAATTATATTTTCTAACTTGTGATGTGTTTGTGAAATACAGTTAATACTACGGTCTTAATTCTTAGCAAGTCACCCCAAAGAAAAACTGTACATTTGTAAGCAGAAGAGGAAAATGTCTGTACCGTCTCTTGCCATTATTTTAAACTATAAATATACAAATTGGGTGGTTCATAATTTTTAGGCAGGAAACAAGTATGACGGAGATGCTAATACCCAGTCCCAGCAGTACACACAGATGTAAAGGGTGGGGAACTGGTTCTACAGATTTTAAATAAAAACTGGGAGGGAGGAGGGGGGAAGGAAGAGCAAAATGTTAAAATCTTAGAAATTATTTGACTTTTCCAGCATGTTGCAGAGCAAGGATTCCCTCTTTTATTTATCTGTTCAGCATCTCCCATACCTCAGGTGATGCTGGCCCAAGTGGACACAGGAGGAGAGAGGCGGGAAGAGATCATGGTAAAAGCAAAATCTGACTGACTGCAATACAGGGAAGGGACAGATAGGAATCTCCTGAGTTTTCCCCGCCTTGAAAGGATTTGTTTGATCCAAACAAAAACCCCTCGGACTTGAAAGAAGAGCTCTAGTTCAAAATGCTTTGTTTGGTATCTTTGGTGGGTTTCGTTTCTGTGGCAGTCCGTCATGGAGAAAACTTCAGTGGTCTGCTGGGACCAGGAATGACACTACACTACACTCAGCCTTGCTGTGTCAGTCCTGAGGCAGAAATCCAAACTCAGCTGAAAGGAAATGAGTGCAAAATAAATGAGAAAGTAAGTTATTAAACAGAAAGGAAATGTTAATCTATAATAAGCAGTCCAGAAAAGAAGCAATTTAATTACTAAAGCAAACAAAAAAGAAGAAAAAAGAAAAAACCCCCTCAAAATCAAAAAGCAAATAGTAATAGAGTGAGAATGAAGTTAACATAAACAACAATAGCTACAAAATGAATATATTTCCAGCAATATACAACGGAATGGAAATCCATCAAAATTCAACCCTTCCCTTTCACAAAGGATTTTTGACACGAGGGCACATCACACCCAGAAGACATTCTGGCTCCTGCCTCCTTTTTGTCATCGTCCCTGCCTTTGGCCAGGGCTTGAGAGCTTGGCTCACGTGTGCCCAGCTGTGGTGCGACACTGGCACAGGCCCTGCGTGTCCCTCCTGGGTCGTGTCACTTGTCAAGCGTCCCCCAGGACACTGGCAGACCTGCTGTGGCACGAGGCCTGGACAATGCACAGGGTGACCTGAGTCATCCTGACCAAAAGCCCTGCTGTGGCCATGAGAGGAGGCCGATACCAGCCCCAGCAGCTCCTACTCCGGGGATGGGTGGGGAAGCCACTGAGTAACGCTTCGTTAAGCTGAGTGCTCCAAAAAGGAAGAATCGTCATTAACTTTTTGCAACTCCCCAGTCCCTCCTACTGGCTCTCCCCAGCCTGGGCTGTGCTGAGTCACATGGGATGGAGGCTGAGCCTTGTCACAGGGCATGGATTGACTCAAGGGTGGCATCACCCGAGCCCCAGTTCGGCTCTGTTGAGCCATTGGAGGAAAGGAAACATTTCCCAATTTGCCCAGACTTGAATGGCATATTTAATTGGGATACACCGTGCAGGCACAGCCCAGTCCCTGCCCTTCCTTGAGTCATTAGGGTATATCATCAGCAGCATCCCTGGTGTGAAGGCCATGGGAGCGGCGTTCCTAAAAACGTTGCCGTCACTGCGCACGAGCCCCTGCGTGAAGGCAACAAGCACCACTGCAGCAGAGGCAGGCTCTGAGCAGGCAGGACCTGGAGATGTGCAGAATGAGCTGTCCCCAGAGTCACCAGAGCAGAGGGATGGTCCCCATGCCAATGCTGGCATTCCCCATGGGCTTTCCCATCACTTGGGCTGTGGTAATAAAAGCACAAGGTAAAACACCACTGCTGAATCAACCAGCTTGGCAAGGGGACTATTTCCAAGGGCAAGCATGAGCCCAAGTCACCTGCTTTCCCCTTGGGGCTGGGCAGCAATCCTTGGGTTGTACAGATGGCAGTCCCCCCATGGGCTACCTGAGCTGCCTGCCTTCCTCCCCAGCAAGGGCGCTGCTGATCCAACCATTTAGTCCCAGGCAGGCAAGGCCCATCATCCTGATTTTGGACACAGAGCCTTGATTTAGGCGCTGGATAACATTTCCAGTCACCAGGAGCTCTGACCTCACTTTCCAGTCTGAATTTAGACCTGAAAACCCATTTATTTCCAGCCAGCAATTTTCCCTGGGCGCAGAGCCTCTGGGTTATCATGAGCAGCAACTGCCTGCACAGGCACGTGTGGGAAGGTGAAAGTGAAAGGTGAAAGTGAAAGGTGGTTCATGTGCACTCTCCCATGTAAGATTTTGGACATGTGCTACCTTTATCAGCAGGTAGCGGGGACATCCCAGATGACTCGGCCATCATCGCTCCCACAGACAAGCTCTGGTAGCTGATAAATGGAATTTATCCTTATTTTTATTCTTACTGGTGTATTCTGGGCTTTTTCCTTGCATATAAACTCCCCTTGAGATCGACTCCGATGGGCCTTCCCCTGCTGCATTTAATTTTGCCTGGATGGTGCTTGCCTTTGTAACCTGACCTCCTTTGAAGTCGGGGAAGAGCCAGTGTACCTGGCTGGAATGCCTTCTGTCATCAATAAACAAAAGAGAGAGGAAATTGTTTGCAAGTGAAATAACAGGCACTGCCTGTGGCTGTGTACACATGTCACAGGAAAAACCAACTCATCTTTTTTTTCCCTCCCCCCTCTCCTTCTTTAAAGGCAAATAAGTCTCCCAATAAATGCATAAGAACAGCCAAATCTCTTCATCATTTTCTGGATTCACCAAGCTGGGGATTTATTACACTAGTCCAGCAAATCACATGGAAAAATACTCTCTGCCTCTGTCACTGCATTTGGTTCTGGGAAAGCAGCAGCTCCCACTTGCTCAGAAAGACCAATTACTCATTTGATTGTTAAAACCTCTAACAGATTTCAGGAACCCCTTACAGGATGGAAAAGACTGTTTCTGTCTGAAGGTCCAAGGCGCTAGTTTTCGGAAGGCTTTGGAAGTACTAGCCTTGCTGCACAGAGCCACTGCTGAGCTGACTGGCACCTGCAAGAAGCTGACCTCACCTGTGGAGGTTAGAGGAGTTACGCAGATGTTCAGAGGACACGGGACTGTTTCTAAAGATTCTTCCATCAGCACCGACTGCAAGCTTGACAGAGCCCAGCAACAAAATAAGCTCCCTTTCACCCGACAGCTTGGAAGTGAAAAGCTGTGAGAAGGTCGGAAAGGCAGACACAGCAGGTTAGATAAGCTGGTACAGCCCCGTGGAGAAGATGCAGGGCCCCATCCCTAGCACAGATAGCACGATTCACATCAGAAGCAGCCTCCCACGCCCTGGACCCGTATCTCGCCTTTGAAATGGTGCCAGCTGGCAGTTCCCAGGCGAGCGCCGGCTGGGGAGGGACGCGCGGGTGGGCACCGGCTGGGGCAGACCGCGGGGGTCGGCACAAACCACGGGGCTCTTCTGCATGGGCTGAACGCGGTGCAAAGCCCTGGCTGGGGGAAAAGGGAGCTGTGCTACTGACACAGCGATGCCAGAAATCACCTGAGTAGCTCAGGTCTTGCAGAGGCGCAGGAGGGCGGGGGGACTGGAAGGAGGGCTGATGGTGAGGACCAAAGTGCTGAAGGCAGCATTTTGCCAAACAGGGGGAAGAGG
The DNA here is from genome assembly GCA_013398115.1 of Falcunculus frontatus. Lineage (NCBI taxonomy): Eukaryota > Metazoa > Chordata > Aves > Passeriformes > Falcunculus > Falcunculus frontatus. The sequence goes on along the minus strand of VZRV01005924.1, from coordinate 540,384 downwards.
ATGGTGTGTTTTGCAAACTCCAGCCTAATCACNCGATATAATTCCTTCAAAGCGAGGAAACTGGAGAACTTTCTGTTTGTTGTTGCAAGGTCCTTTCACAAAGTGGGTTTTCCCCCTAGGCATACCTGGCTGTAATTAAATCCCCGGCTCTTTAATCATCTCTTTTGCTGTGCAGGGGAAAAAAAAAAGCGAGAGGGACAGACTGGTGATAAGACGATACGCAATGTAAATCTCTCCTCCAGGAATCTCTCTCATCTTTTCAGGATCACTCCGTACCAACTTGTCCCTCCAGAAGCTGCACAGCTAGAGGTGGAGTTTGTACAACAATACAAATTTAAATGCAGTAAATAGAACAGATGTCTTATGATTTCTTGATCCTCAAGGTTATAAATATCTACCCCTTTGTCCCACCCAGTTTTGTTTGGTGCATTTTGCTTTGGGTTTTTTTTTGAGAAAAAGTTCTTAAAGGAAAGTTTCCCCCACCCCCTCCTGTGGTTTGAAATCTAAGCATCAGATGTGACTTGAGATATCAGCCAGGGACTCCAGGTATTTCACTTGCCTAATACCCTGGCAGCATTTTCCAAGCCACATACTACATCTGGAAGGTCTCCATGCTATCACACTTGCAAACTCAAAAAAAAAAAAAAAAAAAAAGAGTATAAGGCTCATTTCTGCCCATTACGCAAAATTAAATTATTTTAAACCATTACGAAATTAATTATTCTCTGGAGGGAGATTGAACGGCATTTCACACTCCCAGGCATTCACTATGAGGGAAATTTCATTTGCATGGCTTCTCAGATGAGAGGACTCTGAAAGCCCAGCCCTGGAGGACAGAGGGATTGTGTCCCTGATGGGCTCTCATACCTCTTGCCTGGAGACCTACCACTGATCAGATAAAGAGGCTTCAAGCACATCATGAGCAAGGGAATCTCTGCAGTGCAGACTGCCTGCTGCAGAGGCAGCTCTCCTGCTGTCTGCCTTCCTCTCCCCATTTCATTATCTCCCACATGACTTCTCTTCAGCTGGCACAGTCCCAGCTCATCAGACAGCCCCACACTTTCAAGGTGCTTTGGGAATCACTGCAGAGAACTGGATTGCTTGATTTACCCCCATGTGCTATTTTCATTTCCCCATCAGTCTGTTCCAGCCTCGGTAATATTCCATTTTCTAAGCTACAACTCTGTTTCCTCATCAGACAATTCTTTGTCTCAATGCTGTCCCACTGCCTCTCCTTTTCTGACCTTGCCTGGCTCTGTCCTGACCCAGACCCTCCTTCCCACCCTCTCTGCACTTAAACCTGCCCCACACTTTCCCGTATCCCCTGCTATTAGATGATGCTCACCACATGATGAGGTGAGGCTGAGGAGCCCTGGATGGGATCCCTCAGGTGATGGCTGAATTAGCGGTGTGCCTAAAATAACATCCTCCACCTGCAAAGAGGGCAAGCACCTCACCTCCTGCAGGATCTGTGTTTCTGTGCTGATTCTCCGTGCAAAGAGCTGTTTGAGATAGCAATGACAAAGGACTTGAGTTGCCTATTTAAAATTAGGAGGACTGACTCAAAGCCTCTCCAAATCACCTCTCTAGGTACTCTGCAGCTGGCTTGAATGAGAGGAATGAGGAGAAACAGATTCTTACAGTGCATTGGCCACTTCTCACCACAGCAGGTCAAATGAGGTCGGGAAGCTGAAAAACTAGATTAAGCAATTGGAGCATAATATCCTTGGGGTGGGAGAGAAAGGCAGGAAGACACCATCACTATTTGAGTCATCCTGGGATTGCTGATCAGGCTGGGAAAGGGAGCTGCAACATTGCCTTCTGTAAGAGGAATATGTTAGTTTTGAGAATATATTATTTTTAAAAATAGAAACTACAATAACACAAAGAGATCATTTCCCCCTTAATTTCTTTGATGTCCCCTTCCAGCTATAAAAGTCCTTAAACACTATCTTTTTTCAAGTCCAGGAAGAGATGCAAACATGGGGGCCAGGTTTCCTCTAACAGGAGGGCTCAGGGCATGTCCAAGAGGATGGGAAAATCCTCACAATGATTTACAGAAAGGCAAACAAAGGAATAAAAAAAAAAAAAAAAAAATCAAAGCTGAGGATCTGGTTGATGAAATTCATTGGAAATTACATTATATTCCTTATGAATAAAGCTATAATTTACTCAGTGCAGTGGGGAAGCCAGTCAGCAGATATTAATCATCATTCACCTACCCAGATTGGTGGAATTCACTTGCACCTTAATCTGCATTTGTATCTCAGCAGTATCAATTCACTGTACAGCAGAAACAAATGCATCTGAAATGCCAGCTTAGGCAGCAGGAAGGCAAACAAGCAGCTCTGGGGCTCAGCAGGACAGAGCCAGCACACTTCTATTCCTTGCCTGCTAGAGCAACCCAAACAGAAAACAGCCATAAAACATTAACCCAGACACCATCCTCAAGAGATATCTTTGGGTGGAGACCTGAAAATAAAGACAAAAATTCTAATGTTTTAAAATAATTTAAAAGCCAGATAGTGAGAGTTTAATTTGGTCCAGCTGAAGACCTTGTCCTGCATAAACCAGAGCAGAATTTGGAACTACTAATTATAAAGGGGAAAGAAGAAGTGACAAAGCAGAAAGCAGTGCTTTGCAAGCTCTCAGGTAAGACGGCTTTGCTGTCACCAAAAATCAGGTGTCCTGGACTTTTGAAAAATTTGAGCGTTTTCTCTCCTTTCCGTTTTGGTGTTCTGATAGCAAACCTCAAAGTGCCAACATGAAGAAAAATTTGTAGCCTATTACCACTTCACGCCTCTATTTCTGATGTCCAGAGCCATGCATTGTAGAATAGGCATAGCAACATGGATAGAAACTGCATGGACAGATGAAAGAAAACTGCCTGGCTGATAAAAGCCAGTTTCTGTGCCAAATGTCCCAAGGCAAAGACTCCCCAGAGAGTAGATACTGCACCTGAGCCTGCAGGCCCCTGCTGGGTTGAGCTGAGGCAATAGGCATGATTGGCCTCTGTGGGATGAAACTCTGTGACTCTGGGAAGGGTCAGGTCCCTGGTTAGCACTGGCATCTGATTATCCATCAGGAAGCAGAGTGGATGCTGTAATTCCCGTATCTTCCAGGGCTGTGTCTCTATGTGGGGTGCCCCAGCATGGCAGAGGAGGTAACCTTATCTACAGCAGTTTCAACCAAACTAACCCAGGGAACAATAGCAGGGAAGGCAGACAGATATTCCAGACATAACAGCAGTGTCCTCAAGACAGATATCCTGGACCTAACAGCAGCGTCCAGCCTCCATCTAGCAACACAAAGCCACTCCTTACAAGAGCTATTGCTGCCCACGTTACCCAACTCTAAACAGCCACAGCCATGCTGCAACTCCCAACTTTAATGTAACAGGGGTTTAACTGGTATGTCTTAAGTTAAAAGCCCAGCTGTGGGGAGTCCTTCTGCATTCAAATGGGGAATAAGATATCAGACAGCAGCTTGGCCCCTCTAAAACCTGAGCGATTCCTGCAGATCCTGGCCTAGGAGGCAGCATACAAGGCTAACACAGGGAAAGCCTCTGAAAGCGGTGGAGTTTGGGTCAGAAGCTTGCTTTGGAAAGCAGCTGCTGATCACCCCACTTCTCACGCTGTTTCCATACTGTGGACCGGCACACTGGTCTTCTTTCCAATGAGGCTGAGTGGGACTGCATCCAGCTGGTTGGACATGTTCACAGGACCAAGAGACACCTAGTCCAAAGCCACCCTCACAGGAGGGACATGGCAAAGGCACCATCTCCTCAGCTCCAGCCACTTTACTCTGCAGAGTCCAGATTCTGAGGTACAGCTGTGCCCATCAGCTGCTCTACCAAGATGCCCAGATTTGGTGAGACCAGGCCAGAGCCCAAGTGACTGGCAACGCCATGCCAAATCCAAATCACAAGGGAAGCAACTTAAGCTGCCATTCTCCAGATGAGAAGCTCCTCCAGACCCCACAGGAACTCTGTGGCAATGCCCAGGAAATGAAGAGGATTTAATAAGAAGACCACTCTCCTTCAGGATATTGCTTAAGTTGCATTCCTACCTTGGGGCTTGGTAATAACCATCTGCTGCTCTTTCTGCAAAATCATTAAGCCTCTTCCTCCAAAAGGAGCACTCTGCTGTAACACAACACTGGGCATTTCTGACCCTGTTACTGCCTAATTCAGCTGACTTTTCCCTTTTACCTATTTTGGTAGTCTCCTAACCATGTTCCATCACCCACCTTTCTGTGCTTTGTTTTAGTTTTTTTTTTTCTTTTTTGGAAATCACAAGCCTGCTGTGCTTGTTTCCATGCAGCAGAAACAAGTTCTTCTACACTGAAGGGATCTGTGAAAACACCAGTAAGATTGTCTGCTTTCCTGAGTGTATAGGGTGCTACTACATAAATGTAAATCAACTAACCTTCACCAGGAAAAACCTCAGCCAAGGCACTTTAACTTCCATGTAATTTTGTTAAAACACCCAGGACATATCAGTCCAAGGAAATTTTAGCTCTACAGCTTAAAGATCCACAAAGAGGGACAAGGGGAAGAAAGCTTTGAGGACATTCCTTGCCCCAATTTCTTCTCATTCCAAGGAACAGAATGAATATGGAGTCACTTCTCTTTTTGAAGCCAAATGCCATATGGCAGAGCTAGGATTTGCCTGTCAATAATGCACCTGGATTTGGAAGAGCATGTGTCCAAAATGTAGTGAATTAGGTAGCAGTGTGGCAAGCTCATCTGTCTAAGAGGGGGACTTGCACTTCACTTACCATTTGAAGGACACCAAAATATGACATCAGATATCCAGACTCCACTGCTTCCAAGCCAAAGAAATCCATAGAGATGATGGAAAACATAATCATGAACAAACCTGGAAGGAGGGTTAAATGCAAAGAATACATCAATATACTTGCACTGCCTGTAAAAACCCAAACCCTGCTCCCAATCACCACCAGTCCAAGTCAGTAGCTCTCCCTGGGTTTGCCAGCACTGGGTATAAACATGAGCAGAATCCTATTCAAAGTCATTGTAGTAATTTAATCTTTAAATGCTAACTTTTTTATCCCCCTTTCATCTTTAAATAATGTGACTATGTAGGCTGTAGTTTCAGCTGTTAATTATAAACTGGTAAATATTTGTATCACTGAAGCCAGGCTAACCATTAAGACAGCAAGAAAACATTTGTTCAGACAAGACTGTAACCATAAAAATAATCTGATTGGATCCCTCGCTCCTTTTGCCTGACTTCAGATATTCACCAGAGGGAACAGCCCAGTGACATCAGCCAAAGTGCAGTGGTTTCACTGCACACCTCAGCAGTGATGTCGGTGGCACATGAAAAATCTCTTGTGTGGACTGATAGCGGTGTCAACACAAGCAGTCAGGAAAGTATGGACAGAAAGAGCACAGACCAGCTCTGCTTTTCAAATGAGGCAATCTTTGGAAAGTGTAAAAGAGAATGTCCCCTCAATCTCAAATGAAAATACAATAGTGTGCATTTCCCCCGGTGCCAAACATAAACAAATACAGGCATGCTCACACATGCTCCCATCCTACACAGAGAGCCATCAAATTAAAAATATTATGTCAAAACACTGCACTTCAAGTGTGGTGTGGGGTAAGAGTCTGCTGCTTCCCCTAGTGTCTTGTGCACCTGAGATGGACCAAGACAGTAGGAAATTGGGGCTCTCTGCATGTGAAGAACCCCAAAATGGGCCCGTTGGAGATCTCTGGTCCTTCTGTGAGATAAGAAGAGCCCAGACGACCTTTAGCAGTCCTGCCTTCCCTTGTAAGATCCTCTGAGTTACAAAGACTGGGTAAAAAGGGAGGTGTGCTCCTCTCCTTCCTGAAAAGTACACAATCCAGGAGGCAATGTGTGAGGACTGAGAAGAAAGCTGGTGGCCTGTCAAAGTGACATGCCATGGGAAGGGTTTGCCAGCTTTTCCTGGAAGGATAAAGAGAGTGATTCCAGATTGCTGGCTCAAATGCTGAGGAGGACTCGCTCCTTAACAAACATGCACAACTCCACTGCATCGAGCAGCCCAACCCCACCACTACCAGTGCAGCACCTGCAGCAATGAGAACCTCCCTCCAAGCACCCCAAGCCTTTGCCTGGAGGCAGCACCACCCTCCCAACCAGGACCTGCCACAAAGCCTTCCAGAACCCCACTGGAGACATGTCCTCCCTCTTCACAGGAGTAGCTGCACCCCAGCTGGTTCCACGGGGTTGGGAGAGATGGATGGGGGGCCAGGAAGGACACCCTGCTCTTCTCCTCTCCAGCTATGTGGAGAAGGTGCCTGGGAGCTGGGGCTCATGAAGATCTATGGCTTCGCCACACTCCTCCACGGAGAACACCCGTCCTTACCCAGTTACTTTGAAATTGCTCTCAGCTCAAGCCAGCTTAAGGTAACATGCAAATACCAGTATTTACTCACAACACCCAAAACAGGCAACAGGGTTGCACATGTTTATAAAAGGCACACGTGATGAAATGAAAGAAAAACCGCACTTGGTTTCACTTGTAGGAAGATTAGATCGAAGCAGGAGCTCACCCTTCATCCTGCACCCCGCTGCAGGTACCACCTAGGAGGGGCTCAGCCTTCCTACATACCTGGTGCTTCTTCCTGCTACTTCACTCCAGCTTCTACAGCTCCTCTCCCCTTTGAAGTCCCTCATCAAGTTAAGACAGATTTGGATCTTTCTCCTCCAAACAAGCTGCTTTCGTTCAGAGCAGGGGAATAGGCTGTGCTCTTTAATTACAGTTATACATTGCACGGCTCCCCTGGAGATGCAAAGGTCTCGTTTTCAGATGGGTGTCACCCCCTGTGCCTGCATGGTCCCTTAAAGCTACCTGGAGGAGGGAGACCCCCTTGCCCCTCTTCTTTCAGCAACTAAGGGGGTCTCTCTCACTGGTAACACATTTCTTAGTGAAACCCACAAGGCGGGCCCCAGATTGAACTAAAAAAGATGTTATGCACGTTGGTACAAGAACTTCTTACAAAGATCTCAGCAGGTTCCCAGCTGGGTAGGCTGCAGGTCAGCTGAGTGCAGCCACATAAATAATGATACACCTCAGTCCATGCTGAGAGGCTCAAGGTGAAAAAAAATGGACAATGGCATAAAATACCCTCAGAAACCTCACCTTTTTTCAGGTCTAAGAAAGAGGTGAACTCCTTAGAAAACCTGGCATCAGTGGGATGAGTAACAAGGGTTATGCAGCAGAAGGCAGGGAAATGATTTGTGAGATACAGTAACGATGAGAAAAAGCACCAAGAAGAATCAGGAGTGCAAACCCTATTTTCAAAAAAACCCCAAAAACCCACGATGTGACATGTCTGAAAGCAGCCTGTGGTTTTGGAGGGCCAGCTTAGCAAACCTTACTGCGAGATGGTGTGAGAAGGCAAGCACAGCCTCTGGGAGCTCATCTCAGCCCTCCTACGCTGGACTGGAAACATGATGGGATGCAGAGCCCTAAGGCTCACTGCGAAACCCTATTCCACACGTGAAAGAATATCCTTTAAAAAATGGGATGCAGGTGCTAAAGCAATCATGTTGAAACCGGATTTTCCAAAGGGATTAGGCAGCCAAAGATTCACACAAGCAGCTATTTATCAGTATTTTCAAGGCCCTGGTGATTTCTTGTCAATGAGAGTTATGTTTGATATTTTTATCCTCTTGTTTTTCTTTCTGTCTCTTATCTACCACAAAGCAATGAGGCTCTCTTTTCCCAGGTCAGCTGAGAAGGTAACTCGGCTGTGCTGGAGCTGTCTGCTGCCTGGCAGCTCCTTTCCTGCAAGAGGCACAGAGCCCACGTCTCTGCTTTTATGCAACACAGGGAGGAGATTCCCAGCCCTGCAGCCCTCCCGGGGAGGTTCTTTTGGTCTCAAACAAGCTAATTTTAGACAACAATGAGATCCATAAGGAACAAAAGATTTTCTTTGCTGTATATCACAAACTTGTTTACAAAGTAAATAGAGGACTGTCTGTAATTTGGGCAATCTAATTAATTATACAGTTGCAGCCTGGAGATGAAAGGTAAATGAGCTCATAAGGAGCTCAGCCTCCAGCTGTGAGCTGCAGGGAATTAGTGATGGCCAGACCCCCTTTCAGCTGCCAGCAGTTGGTCAGTGTCCTGAAGTGAAGAGAGGCCTGCAAAGAGAAGTCACCAGGATTTTAATCACTCCTCATTGTGCTACCCTTGTAGCAGGAATGCCTCAAGTGAACCCTGTCCTACCCTTCCAGAAATACTCCCAGGCATTCAGTGGCAGACTATCAGCCTGCCTTAAACCCCAGCTTCACTGCCTCCGTCCTCTTAGCCTAGAAATTGCCTTGCAGTTTTGGGCAGGAGATGTTTATTTCGGTTGGCTGAGCATTTTCTCTTTGCACGGGAAAGAATGGATTCTGTAACAGGCAGGAATTTGCATTTCGGCAGGAATGACTAAAGCAAAGCGCATTTTGCCTGGCCTTTGGAAAAAAGAGAGCACACAGGAAATTACTGTGCAGAGCTCATATGGATGCAGTCTCAGGCATTTTTAACAGAGAAATGAGTGCTACTTTAAGATGAGAAATGAGCCAGAATCAGCCAAGAAAACCCTCTTAAAACATCTGTCTCATTCTGTGAAATGCTATCCTTTTATACAGTTTTTAGAGCACAGTTCTAAAAGTTTATCTTCTTAAGAACCAAAAAAATCACACTATTAGGTCAAGCCAGCAGTGGTTTGAGAGTGTATCCTGTCTCCACTGGCAGGGGTAGGACCAGCTGGCATTACTGATCTCAGCCAGTGCCAGCTACAACAAGGAAAAAAAAAATCAGAAATCCATTACTTCCCTGCATGTTATTTACAACTCCAGTTGGACTTGTTCCCCCACAGACACAGCAAGGAATAACAGATGAGCCTGACCAAGCCCAGGAATGCCATCCCCTTCCGATTCAGCCATACTCCACAGCCAAATTTACTTTCATTTGTAAACTGAATTTACAGTTGACAAATTATAATTTAATTTTTAAATCATGCTTCATGTTATTTAAACTTCAAGGGCTTCCCTAGACGAAACTGAATTGGAAAAAGATGCAAAGTCCAAAAGCCAGGGTGCCTTAAGTCCCCTCTTACGATCCTTGTTTGGAAGGAAAGTGCCGTAGTTTGCTCAGATACATGATACACATGTGTCACGATGTGCACAAAACTCAGTTCTTGAAATCATCATCAAGGGAAACTGCACTTTTGGGTTTGACTGGGAAAAGAGCTGTGAAGGCTTTGTGTGTGGAAGAGCAGAGAACATCACCCTGTCCTTCCACATCACTGACAAGGATGACATGCAGCTTGTCTCTGGTGAAGTGTGTGGGGAAAGAAGCTAGAGGGTAGGCAAAACTGAAGATTATTAAATATCGCCAAGGATATGTAGTCAGGCAAATAGGGAGATCTGGACCATGCTGGGACAGCAACTGACTCAGAAGAAGCAGGGAAACAGATGGGTTTGGGAAGGGTTTGAGGTAGCAGTGAGTTGCTACCATGACACAAAAAACCCCAGCAGAACATAAGAGAAGAACCAGCATCCCCATCAATGTGCAAGGGAAGAAACATCCTGTGGCTCCCCCAGGTGCAGCCCGACCCTCTCATCCACCAATAATTTTTAGTTCTCAGGAAAAAGGTTAGGATACACATGCACCTTAAAATCACTAAGTAAAATCAGGAAGGGCCTCAGTTTTTCTGGCAGAGGACAAATTATTTTCTTCTGCCCTGAAGAGCTTACAGCACAAAGAGAAATGACAGAGAAGAGGCAAAAACATTTGTTGTGAGGGGGATGGAGAGATTAAGTGATTTGCCAGAACTCCCAGATGCAGCCTGTGACAAGTAGTGTGTCTGACATTAAGTCCCAGGGTTTTGACCCTGTGTAGCTGAGACTACCTGAAAGCATCCAACATGAAGTTAGGAGGTGAATCCTCAGTGCTCTGTGATCAAAAGCAATGTGCTTTCAGTAACTTGAGACAAGCCTAGTCTACAGTGTGTGTCATCCTATTTTAAATACATCAGCAGTCATGGGTGATGGGTGAGAGTTACCTATGGGAAGTCCAGCAAAGACCTTGACTATGAAAACTTCCATTACCCCCGGAAACTTCATCAGACGCAGGATTTCTCTGATACTAAACAAGCTGCCAGACTGTGGTGTGCCTGCAGAAGATGACATATGGGTTAATACTCTGTTTATAACTGTACAGGTTAAGGGTAGAAAGCAAGAAACTCTGAGACTCTGCTCAGGCTCACCACCCAAAAGCCACATCTCAGGAGGTTGAGAGCTGGTGCCAGGCCTGCATGCAGAGGAACCCTCTGAGACAGGGTTGCCTCCCCTGTGAGACCAAACTAACCCCCAGCAAGAGGTCCACAATCCCCTCTTCTTAAATACAAGTCTGGGCTGGAAGACTGCAATTCTACATGGCAGAGTGATCAATATATTCGGAATAATACTCTTCCATAAGCACAGCTTAGACATCGAAGGGTCAGCATCTCAAGGCTGGGACCTTTTTTGCCCTTAAATGCAACTCCAAGGTCCTTCAGCACTTCTTGCAACATGTCAATCCCCTGTCCCTTTTCATGTGCTATTTGTCAGAAACACCATATACTTACTGTGCTCTGTCACATGATGGTCTGACTTTGGTTTAGTCTGTGAAGGGATCCAAACCATTGCTATCAGGGTATTGATGAGACTTCCCACCAGCCCAACATACATAGGAACATAAATGCTGCAAACAGAAAAAACACAGGCAACTGGATAAATACCACAAACAAGATATTTATACCTCCACCCTGCAAAGGCTCGGGCATTTGGATGAGGAACAATTCCTCTTGAAGTCACAGTACATAAGGCTATAAAAGAACTCACATGCTTTCATGGAGGGTTTGGATACGACCACAGTATGAAATTTCACCAAAATTTCACTTATTGCTATCAAGATGGTTCATTATTTTTATTAATAATAGGGTACCATACAATGCTTTTAAATCCTAAGTGTCAGGGAAAAAGAGCTCTTCTTGGTTTAATGAAGCTTAGAAATCTTCCCACAGAAAGCAGAGCATCTGCTTGTTAGAATCCATCTAATCCCCATCTAATCCCCAATTTCGTTGATCTAAGTAATCATCTCACTCCTTGAAATTTCTCAATGAAATCAAATGAAGCTAAGGAAAGTGATGAAAGTACTCAAGATGATTAAGGATAGTAGAACACAGCCTACAAGCAGAACTAAACCCACCAGAGACACGATACCATTTGAAAAGGAGGCATTAAAAATGAAAAACACGGTTACAAAACCTTCTGAGAAGGTAAACAGCATTTTAACTGATGCACTTACTTTTTCCAAAGGTTCCCAAAACCAAACCAATACCCCTTCAACTATCCCTCAGAGCCCCAAACATCGAATCTTTAACTGAAGTGGGGCCACATCCTTGGATGTAGGCACAGTGAACAGCAATTATTAACTATAGTTGTACAATGATAAAAAGGAATAATTACAACTTATCTAAAAAACACAAACACAAAAAAGTCAATAGAGCCAGTAATTAGTCCTCAATTATCACTGTCCTCGTAAAAAAGAAGATTAGGAAATGACTCCTCCTAGTCTTTAAGGGTATGTGGGAAGATTCCACACTCCACAGGGCTTTAATTTTGACAAACACAGTAGAGCAAAGTCCAGGGCTGGAAGACTGAAACGGAGGGAAGTCGAGCTGAAAACAGAGAGAAGCTTGTTTTAAAAGTGAGAGCAATTACGCACTAAACCAGCTCATTAAAAGTCTCCCTCACTATGAGAACCCAGTTAGTTGTAGGTTTCCTAAAACATGTGCTTAAAACCAACCACAGGAAGCAGGTTTGGGGTGGGAATGCCCAGCAGAAACACCAAAGGTGACCATGGTGTCATGGAGAGCACAAGACCAAGTGACCACCATGGTGCCTTGGAGGCACCAAAATTTAAGCATTTTGGACTTCAGAAAAGTAATGCCTGGATATCACCAGAGAAGGCTTCGGAGTTGTGCAGGTCCATGCTGACTTGGAGGTGAGTGTGCCATCCCTGCATTTTCAGCAACCTGTGCTGCCAAAAATAAGATGTAAAAGTGAGCTGCGAGCCCCCAGCTGATGCTCCTTGTGAGCCTGCTGATGAGAGACTGCTGATTGCCTGGCTTTTTACTGCTGATTTCCTGGTCAGACTATGGTGTATGTTTTTCATGGAATAGCCAGCAGCACTAATTGTAAAAGCCTCAAGTTTCCTCCATGCTAGACAAAGGCACAATCTGAATAATTTCTGGAGTATTATTTAAGTCACAGAGCAAGACAGTCAAGGACTAAGATGCAAACAAGCAAGAAAAGCATCAAAGAACAAATATAAATATGTATATATACACACACACACACACACACACATATATTCCCGCTAATAGTAACAGCAAAAATCCCAGCTGAATATTTTAATTCTCATTAATTATTAATAAAACAACAAAGCTAGATAATATCTTTCTGCAAAAGGACTTAGCAGAGTAATTTAGACCTACTGCCTTCTATCCGCCAAGCTGCTTCACTAATTAACTCAGACCACAAAATTAGTCATTTACTGGATCATTACTTTTCATTTTCAGTGCAGCAGATTGCCACTTTCCAAATTAAAATTATATGCCAAGCAGTTCCCAAACTACTGAAATCAAATTTGCGGACAAAAATTTTTATCCAAGACATCTAGAATTTCTACTTTGCATTGCAACATAAAGTAAATTTACTAAGAAAATAAAAAAGATAAACCAACCAAAATAAGTAGCTGCAGCTGGCTGAATGTGCGGGGGTTTTGTGGTGGTTTTTTTTTGGTTGGTTGGTTTTCTTTCTGGGAGTTTCTATGTTTCAAGCTTTCGTTCTGATACGTAAAAAACACATCTCAAAATTTTTCATCAGCCAGAAAAACTTCCTTTCCAGTTCTACTTTTTCCTGAGGTAGTCCAGAATCCCACATACCAATGTAAATACGTTTTACTCTTCAAATCCAAGAAGAATTACAGCAAGCAATGATGGAACAATCCCTCTGTAAAATTATAAGGAAACAAAGCCCTGTGCTTACTTCACTGCAAGCATAGAACTGTTAATTCATTGCTGTGAAAGGGAGAGGAGAACCTTGACAATTTACATATTTGGGCAAACTTGGGCTCGATGTAACGGATTTGTGGAATTTTGTACAGACGGTTGCTGAAATCAGAGAAATCCAGTAAAATATGGAGCTCAAAATTGCGTTTCCCAGACAAGCCTGAAGCATTCAAAGTCATCTGAAAACCCCTCTTCCTAAGCACATCTTTCTGTAAGCACTCCATCTTTTTCCATGCTTTAAGCACTGCCATTCCTTGGTGGAAAGGTGAGGAAGGTACACCCTCCAGTTAGCTGCTCTGCTGTCTCATCCTTCAGCAGGGACGAATGCTGAAATCTGACATAACTCACCTGTGTCCAGGAAACCGCCTTCTGCATTTGTTTGTTGGCTCATTGAAGAGAGATGAAGTGAAACCAAGGGAGGTGGTGGTAGGAATGCTTTGCTGGGTTAGGAGCTCCTGCTGAACAAGAGCTGGCTCGTGGTCACTCGACTGTTTTTTTATTTTAAAATTTAAACATGAACTCCCATCTCTGCTGATACCAGCCAGAGTCCTTTTGCATTCAGTTTTGTCTGTTTGGCTTATCAGGAGGAAGCATCACCAGGAAGGGATGCAGTGGCACTATTAAGATAAATGAAGTACATCAAGCAGGTTGCTCCCATGGGACCTTTTCCCATCCTCTTCCCCTTCCTGCTCTCTCTCTCATCCCTCCTGGCTGTCCACAAACCAGCCATGTGGAACCAGAGTGAGCCCTGCCAAACCCAGCAGCAGATTTCCTGAGTGGGGCGGACGAACAAAGGCTGCGGGCAGGACCAACACAATTAAATTAAAGGGAGCAAAAGGGCACAGCAGCTTTGGCAGCTGAGTTCTTTGGCCTCTTCCAGCTTCTTGTTGATTAATGAGAGATTAAGGGCCTTTACTGTTCTGGGCTTTATGGTCAGAATAACTTCGGTAACTTTATCTGTATATTTCAGTATGTTATTTATAATTCCTCCACTTTTTAATCTGTAGTGAGAGCCCCTTCCTGACATTTGTCAGCAGCCTCTTTGGTCTTCCCTGGGGATTTCTGCTAGCAAAGCCCCTCTCAGCTGTCAGCTAAGACCACAGCTAAGACCACAGCTGCCCACTATTTTTTTTGTGTTTTCAGCCTTGCCACGAAACAGCTTAATAAAGCGGATTGTCCTGTCCTGCATGGGACTGATGTGTCCCAAGCTCCTGCTTTCAGGAAGATGCAAAGATTTTGGCTGCAGGGAGCAAACACTTGAACCTAGGACTAGGAGGAACTAGGCTCAAGGAGGACTAGTTTCTGCCAACATGACTAGCTGCAGCTTGTCCTGACTTAAAACTTTCAGAGAAACAGGAAGAGAACATGAGCAGAGGGACCTGGAGGCCAGGAGCCCGTAACATCAGCCAAGCACTGCTTAACAACCTAAAAAAAGCTTCTCCTTTTCACTTTCTTGAAGCCAATAGGTAAAATGTGGTGGATGCATTAAAAGCATCCTTTTAAAGAGTTCTAAAGGGTTTCAAAAAGTGGAATGTCCACTTGCCACAGGACCCATGGTGTGGCCCAGTGCAAGGCTCACTTGGTAGCCTGTGGCCATGGAGAAGGGACAAGTGGCTGGCAGCTAGGATTACCCATCTGGAAACTCCATCCTTAATGCTGGTGGGAAAGCAGAATTGATGATGAAACCACTAGTAGTAATGTACTGGTAAACAGATTGACCCCCAAAAAATCCTAGGATTCGAAGCCAGCTGGAGAAGGGTTGCATTGCTTCCCATCTAACACTTAACCAGCCCCTGTATTTACTGGCAGGTAAATCCCAACCTTGACCACACCTCCCAAGGGCAGCAACGTGAGGAGCTATTCCATGTTCCTTCACGACCTGCTCCCATCAGTGTTAGTATGAGCCAAATGAATGCAATTAGAGTGCAGTTTCTGAATCAAGACACGACAGTAACACAGGTGACAGCAAGGGCTCACAGAGGCTCTCCAACTCCTGTCACATGCCCCTGAAGTCAGAGGTGGCACACACAAAGCATCTGAATAACCTGGCAAACTTTACAGCAAATGCAGCTGTGGGAAAGCAGGGCCTGGCCAAACAAGCACATGTGGGTGTATATAGGTACATACATATGTACAAATACATGTGCAGAGCATTTCCCAGTAGCTTTGAAGCAATGCTTTCAGCAAAACTTCCACGAAAAACTCAATCCCACAAAGGCATGTGCAGCATGTGGGCATCAGGCAGTGGACCAGGAGCAGCAGAGAGGCCACTGGCCAGGCATTTGCAGGCATATTTCCAGGCATGTTTTCAGCTCACAGACAGGGAGCCTGAGCAGAATCCCAGCTGGTACCTGCCAGCCACCGCCCTCAGGCAGTGCCAAGCAGGGATTGGGCACTGGAACCTCCCGCTTCCACCAAGGGCAGCTACAACAAACCAAGAGGGGACATAGTTTTGGTCTCCAGGCCAAATTCCAGTCTTTGCTCGGCTGCAATTCCCGTCTTGGATTTCCTGCCTGAAAAGCCTGGGACAGAGCACAGAGGCAGGTACCTAGGGGTTGCTGCCAGCCGGGAGGCTGCATTCAGGCTGTGTGTGCCATGAGATAGTATCAGTGGCTTCCCCATTAGCATTCCAGCCACAGAGCCCGGCTCTGCAAAGCCCGGGAGAATAACGCACGCGTGTAATTGCACAATTAAACGTTGCGTCAATACGGCGATTCTTTCGAGGAGGAAGCAGCTCCCAGTGATTCCCTGAGGATTAAAGGATCAATGTGTATTTCAGCAGTGAATGGGTTTGTGTTTGTTTGCTTTCTCTTTTTCTCAATAAAGTCAAAGTTGAACATGGAGACAGCACAGATTGTTTTTTAGTGACTCACTCCTACTTCAAAACTGCACTGCATAAAGGCAGCATTCATAGCCGGCCCAGATTCCTTAAACAGCTCTGAGAGGACTCTCAAAATATTTCTTTGATTGCAGTTTGGCCACACTATCCCCTCACACCCTTAGAGGGGCAGATATGGGTGAAAAAAAAAGCTGGTGAGTTAAAAAGAAAAGCAAAAATCTGAGGTGAAAAAAAGAAAGTTCAGGTGAAATCATGACACCAAACCGCAGGCTCTGGTAACCAGATTTAGGTCTGTAAGAAAGTGAACAGTGACCACTCTGTTCCTGATAACTTAGTGATACATAAACTTACTGCATAGCTTATTGTAAATTAGTGGTGGTTTTGTTCAAGGAACTCTGTTTTACTGCCTTGCTGAATGCATTTCATCTCTGACCCATTGTGGTCTGGTCCGTACTGTTGAGATTCTGCCTAAAGACAGAAAAACCAAAACCAAAAACCAACTAAAAAAACCCAAGCACAAAATTTCACCAAGCCTTCTTAAAAAAATCAAACCCACAAAAGCCTCAACCAAAAAAAGACTTATTGAGCCTACAGAATTTTCCCACATTTCCTAGGATGTTCATGCCTATTTACAGAGCTAGTCCGGCTTCCCAGCCCAGGGCAAGAAACAGCACAGTAACACACAAACTCAGACAATCCAATGCTCAGCAGACTTCAAGGCAGCACTACCGGAGAAGGACCACCCATCACATTATCCATGCCTTTGAGAGGAAAGCAAAACACCCCCAAGTCTTCCTTTCTGCAGTTCCTGCTCCTGTGCCCATGGAAAGAAACATCACACAAAGACATGGATAAGTGTGTTCCCCCTGTCTCTTGACATAGAACACAAAACTTGAGTGGATAGCCACCCCCTCCCATGCATCAGCAGGAAAAGGGGGGAGTTCATCATCCTGGTGGAACTGGAAACCATGACCAAAAAGGGTGTCCTTTTTGCCACATGTGCTTTAGATGAGGAGCAGCAGATGTTGGCTGCCACTGCTTCAGGCAGAGCAGGAGGCTTTTCTTCACTATGGTGAGCTTGACATCATTGCCGGCTGTTCATGGGGGGAGTGAGACTTCACATCCACACCCTCCAGAGAGCCCCTCACAGGGTGAGAATGAGTCACCCGCAGACAAGTGCTCATTCAACTGCTTATTTCTAGTGGCAGCCACATCTGGAAAATTCATGTGCTGCAGAAGGAAAAAAATACGAAGAGGGGTATGGGCAGCCTCCATGACCTGCTTCCATCAGAACTGGGCGAGGGAGGGATGCTGAAGATTGGCACTGGTGCATTAACAGGGTAAAGAGCCAGGAGTGCAACCACAGGGGCACATCAGAGCTGCTGTGTGCTGGGGACATCAGACATGGGGCAGGGACAGGACTTCACAGCCATCCCAAGCCATTGGAGCCACCTGTGGATTAACTTCCCTTAAGGGACATTCACTCCTGTGTGTGTCACTGACCCAGCACAAGGAGGGCTGCTGGTGGGACTCGATGCTCAACCTTGAAGAAAAAACCACTAGGTTGATGCAGGGCACTGAATGAAAAGAGTTGGGCTTCTTCTATAGAGCAAATCCTCCTTCAGCAGAGCTCCCTAGGTGAACAGTGCTCTGTGTAATGGGTAAGGCCGGCTGTCCATCACAGCTTCTGCAGCAACAAAGTGATCTGTCCCTGCCGAGCGCCTGCTGCAGAGAAAATCCCAGCAATGAAAAGCAGCTGGAAGCAGCCAGCCCCTGCCCCAGCCCCGGCTCAGGCACGGCAGATCCCACTGCCAGAGCATGAAGGAGATCCTTGTGGCAGGATGCTAATTCCCAGGCAGCTGGAGCAGCCTGGCCATGCCAGACTGTTGCGCTTCCCAATGCGGCGCAGCTCTTCCGCGGAACTCGGCTAATTGCCGGAAGAGGGATATCAGTTACGCTTCAATAAGATGTGGGCGGATTTGCATGCTTGGCTCATAACATGCCGCTTATTTCAAGTGTCATTTATTCTCGTGTGCTCTTTTTTTGGTGAAACACCCTATTTCCAAGTACTGCACTTTCCTAATTCAAAGCTTCACTTGGATGTGTGATTATTGTTTTTTCCCTGTTGCACGGCACAGACAGTCCCACTGGCGTCTTGGTTCACTGAACACTGGCTCATTTACATGAATTCATAACAAATGGGGGAATAAGATGCATTCCCCAAAAGATTTTAGCCCTTTTAGGCATTGCTTGCCTCACACTTAAATAGAGTATCACCATGTATGCCTAGAAATGGAGAAGTCTAGACAAGGACCAGGTATGAGCTGCACTCCCTGAATGGGGACTTGCAACACCTGGCTTCGATCCCAGCAGTTATAACATTGGATGAGCTGGGACAGGCCAAGATAGGCATCAGAAAGTAGGTGTGGGTGGTCAGTGCTCACATCAGAGGCACCCCACTGGTGAGGCTGGGACATGTGCTCTTCAACCTATCTGTGAATGATCTGGCCCAGCAGTGAAGTAGGAAAATTTCCTGAGAATATGCTACTAAAAGAGCACTGGGGAAAAGAACAGCCAGTGGGAAATTGCATATGGCCCTCGCAGGGCTGAGGGATTGGGCAATAACACGGCAGCTGAGAGTCGACGCAGATTAAAGTTAGATTAGATGCTTGCAGGCTAAACAAGTCTTAAATTCATACATGAAATTACGGTTTCTGAACAGCTTGTTTTTACTCAGGCATGAGACTTTTGGACTATCGTGGACTATTCCACAAAACCATCAGCTAATCAAGCATTAGGGATTGCCATGAAAGAAACAGCAAATGAACACAGAACTTCATTAGACCACTCCATAACCCTCTGGTTCACCAGCCCTTTGAGTAGTGCATGGAATCCTGGTGCCCTCGCCTTAAAAAGGTGTCTAAGAAGTAGGACAGGCTCAGAGGATGGCAACAAAGACAATTCATGGTGACTGGTTTTTATGCCTGAGGAGGCTGAGAGCCTTCATCCCAGGAAGGAGATGTCCAAGAGACATCTAATAAAGTTTCACAAGCTTTTGAGGGACCTGGAGCAGGCAGTTAGGAAGTGACTGACATGGTCATTTCCACCACAAAAACTGTGAAGCACCAAACGAAGCAGTCAGAGACTGGCTCAAAAGAAAGAGAAAGGCCTAATTCTTCTTGCAACATGTAGATAGTCAGTGGAGTTTGTTGCTAATGTTGTTGTGGAAGCAAAAGGTTTGGACAGGAACAAGAAGAGATTAGATAAGTACTTAGAAGAATGATGCACTGAAGGTTACAAAAGCATCACGAATCACATTCATTCATTCATGTCAGGAAATCCCCTGAGCTGAAAATAGTTGGAGGCTGGAAAAGTAATCAGAGAAGTATTATATGAGTTTGTCCGACTCTTGCTATTCACTAGGATTTTTACTACGATTTTTGTCAGAGAAAGGATAAGGATACCAGGTCACATTGAGATGCAAATGCAATTTCCTTCTCTACACTGAGAATCAAAACTGCGTCTCCCACCACCATGTCACAAGCCAGATAGGCACATCTTTGCTCATTCCCTGGAAAATGCTGCTTTTTTTCCTGCAACCCTTAAGCATTCCAGAGAATAAATAAGAATAACCACAACTCTCACTTTATGTTTGGGAGGACATGCAGTTGGGAAAGGGTAATGCCACGTTTCAGTCCAAGAAATGTTCAACTACCTTATCAAGTGACACTTTACTATAACACAAAGGTGCAGTCTCCCATCTCTTAACCTTTTTCTTGGATACACCAAAGAAAGCAATATAAAGTAGTATTACAAACTAATAGTTTTTGGGGGTTATCCCCCACCTTCTCCTTCGTGGTGGAGCTTTGTTCCCTAACAGGTAGCAAAGCCTTTAAGTATTTTCTTTTAATTGCTTAATTAAGCAACAAAAACTACTCTTCCAAGCTCAGAATGTGGTAAATTATTAAAATGCTCAGTTTGGGTGTGTCACTGGGTAAGGACTCCCACACACAGACTCGTTGAAGGTGAGCTTGCTAGACTACTCAGTGACTCACCACCAAACACATCGTTAATTATATTTTACAGCATGTCTGACTTCATAGAGTACTGTAGGTGGTGTGAAATCATCTTTGAATGAGTTCAGGCTTTTTCCAGCTTTTATGAGGTTACAATGCTTCAGACTCCAAAAGACTCAGCTAGGCAGGAAACTGTTCAGGATTTGCTATAGTAACCTGAGCTGCACTCCCAGCACGTCAAGTCTCGACTCACAGCAGTGGCTTTGGAAGATCTGGAAGCTTGGCATCGGTTGGAGTTGTTACCTCTCACCCATCATGATGCACTCACTCACTCACTCAAGGCTGGCTCAAAGCAGTGTGTGGGCAGAGCTGAATTTTGCTGCCCAAGGATGAGGGGTGGGGTCCGGGTAGTTCCTGCGAGGAGAAGGGGTAGGATTTGGCTAGCAAAGAAAGCACAAAGAGTTCTGGCAAGCCACTGCCTTTTTTGCTGGCACTAAGGAGGGCGGCAGTGACTGCTGCTTCCAAGAGGACCTCTCCCACCATCCAAAAGCAGACACAGACACCAGCTGCTCCGGCTTTCCTCAAAGACTGTGCCTTCTCAACACTCTGGCAAGGAGACAACCGGACTTGCCAGAGTGGACAGAGAGTCTGATGCCACAGGTAGCAACCTTTTTTGCCAAACTTGCAGGTGTCCCAGCATCAGCCCACCAAAGGACTCCAGCTTCTGCCTCTGCCAGTCCCTTCTGCAAGCAGGGCTCTGGTAATGCTACTGCGGTGATCCCTGACAGTGACCCCTGAGTGTCACACAAAAGCAAGGACTCCCTCCACACCCCACGCCCACAGGCTTTGAGGTAAATAAATAGAGAAGTCATCGACTAGCCAAGTCTGACACTTAAAATCCATCTCTTACCAGGACTGTGTTCACACGAATGACATTTTTAAGCTACGTAATCCCTGGCAAAACAAGTTAATTCTTTACCTTAAGGTAAGTAACTGTAAATGCAGCATCCTACCAGAGGTACGGCACAGACTGATCTCGCCTTGGAACAAGTAGCGGCAGCCAACACCTCCTTCCTCAAGGTGTGAAAAACCTTGCCACGCTTAATGAAGGGCTCCAGCATCTTCTGTCTAGTAAGACCTTTTAATGAAATAGGACATATTAGGACTAATTTTGTATGGGAAGCAGTGTTGAAACGCTAATACCCAAAAGTCACAAATAAGGCATTTCACGGGTAAGGTGGGAGGCTTTCCAGCATCCCACTGCAACCTCTCCAGTTGCACAACAGGCTCCTTGAAACCAATCCTTTCTCCAGCAAAGACAGAGCCTGAGGGCTGTGGGGCAGCTGATTTGATTTCATGAAGAGTTTGACCCCAGAAGGAGGCGTCTGCATGAGATGAGTGAGTCACTCCATTTCAATAATGGGCGAAACCATTAATTGAAGGTGCACAGTTTGCTTGTTTGGGCAGGCTTCCTATGCCCTAATCAGGAGTGGTCTCACTGCTGCTGTATTTACTGAACTCCTCCAATTAAGTACTTTGTTTCCCTCATCCATAATGACAATGGCTTCTGCATGTTAAATATCTTCAGAAAGGAGGCTGCTCTGTGTTTCACATTTGCAAATTGTAGTAGCTTTCTCCTCTACAAGTTGGTAGGAGAAACACTAGCCAAGGAATGGCTAAGAAACTTCTCACTGAGTGATGTATTCTCAACTACTTTGTTTAGCACAACAGGAAATTATTTGGGTTAAAAAGCGCGTTCAATATTAACTAAAGTTGCTTGCACATTTGGGAGCAATGAATTGAAAGCAAATTTAATGCATTTCATACCACTCAAACGTAAATGCAGATGCTTCTATGCGTCCTGCATATTTCAGTGGACTCCAGCATTGCCAAAGCCCTGACCACGAACATCCTTTAACTGCAGAGCTGCTGCAGCCGTTGCATCTCGAGCTCTGCCTCACACACCCTTGCTCTCAGTTGGAGGAACTCCCCTTAGGGAGAGAAAGAGCTCGGTTCTTTCTTCACACCATGTTTCATCTTGGCCCCACTACAGAGACCACCTACGGGGATGCCAGTTAGCATCAGCTGCATTATGCTGAACTGGTATTTGTGGGAGCACTCAGTGGGAACCACATCTTAGGCAGCCTCATGGGCAGCTCTCCACCCAGCCACTCGCTTACGGCACAAGCCTGCTCCTCTCACCACCAAATGGCAGCAGCAGCAAGCTACCCGATGGACTTGTATGGAAAACTGTGAGCAGAGTGTTTACTGTATTTTTAGTTGCATTTAATTGCAAATTAGCAGTTGGAAATAAGGAGGGGTGAGCAAGGTGTGAGCCGCCAGCTGTCTGCAGAGGAATTTGGAAACCTCCGATTACCCATTGCTGTAGCTGTGTGGGGAGAAGCGCTGGCCCACTGCACTTTTGGGGTTTGCTGTGGCTGGAAGATTTACATTTCAAGCCATCTGGTGGTGCAAGAGCCAGAGGCCACACACTTCTTTGGCAGAACATCCTAGGGAACACCTGTATTTCAGGTGTTATGAAGGCAGCAAGGGGCCATGTTATTTAGTGGCTGGCAGTAATGATAATTTTAGACTGGTGTTTGTGGTATCCTGGAGCCTTGCAGAAGCTGGCTGCTTTCAGTGCACCAAAGAGGTCCACTTAAACAGACAAACTCGTTGATTAGGAAATTATTTACCTTGAGATTGTTGGTTTTATTCTTTTCAGTGCACAGGGGGAAAATTATGTTCTCATTTCACATCAATTTAATTTTCAGCAGGGCAAAACCATGGAAACAAGGACTTCAGAGCCCTACCGAGCCTGTTGGATGTACATCTGTACAGCACCAGGGAAATACTGGGGTGTCCAAAGTACACAAATCCCCAGACCTATGTCTGATTCAGTCCTGATAAGAGTCTTGTAATAAAGACAATTTTCCTTTCTTACCTACAGAAACAGACCTAATGCAAGGGCAGCTGAAAAACCTCACACTTTAAATCTAACAATTTATCTTCATAACATCCCTGTGGGTAGTGGTGCTGCAAACACCCCGGATGTACTCACAGGGAAACGAAGCACAGAAAACCTGAGTACCCTAGTAAGATCCCATAAAGACCACAGTGGAAATAAAAAGCCTTAAAAATCAGGTGTCTCACACGCAAGTTCAGAGCTCAGACTAGATTACCACAATTCTCCTCTCCTCTTTCTTTTCCCTGGATCCCCCAAGAGCCATTTTCTGTCCCAGCCATAACAGCGATGCAATGGGAACCCACAGCTTGCTGTGTCTTGCAGCACCCTGACAACACAACAGCAGCACCTACATATTACAACACTACTGATGAGAGATGCACACATATGTAGATTTTGCAAATGTGTGACATCCCTATTACTGTTTCAAGAATTCCTCCCCAGGAGCCTTGACGTTGCACACTGGTGTCAGCTGGCCCAGCTCCACAAGAACCAGCTGCCCTAGGAACAGGCTTTGCCCCGGAGACACATCCTAGAGCCCTGACTCAATTTAAGCACGAATTTGAGTCAGTGGAAACTTGTCTGAGGAAGGACTGAGTAAAAACCACAGGCTGAGAGCAAAACAAGCAATGCAGATCCTGAGAAATTACTAAGAAAAGCTGCAATCCTGGCAGTATCATGGAAAAGGGGCTGGAAAAGACCAACTGCAGGCATCATGGAAAAGATGAAAGTCAGTAAAAGCTGAAAGTGGTTTAAGATCAGGCCCAACATCAGTGGTGTGGATGCGATGGTTGCCAATCCCCATAAAAATGGCAGCACCCAGTCCAAGGAGCCCAGCCAGAGCACAAGGATAGGGATTAGCAGCAGGAAAGCACCTGAAATTCACTGCTCTTCTATAAACTATCAGAGAGCAGTAGTTGAGTAAAAAAGGTGGTAGGAGTTTGGTACCAACATCTTTACTTTTAAGCCCTGCTTCAGATCAAGTCTAGTAGTGGCCTCCGACAAAGGCAATTTTTAAAAATTAAATTACACAAACTAAGCAAACTGATTGTATTTACAGACATAGCCAACAAACTCTGTATTTCAACTACACTAATACTATGATATCCTAAAAGCAAAATACCGTGGAATTTGAAGGCTCTAGGGATGTTCTTTGTGGGCTGCTTTAAATCTGGTTAATATATACCTTTATTTTCTTCCCCAGACCTACTTCTTGTAAAACCCAAACATAACCAAAAGAGAAGAGAGTACCCAAAGATCACTAAACACGTGGAAAAAATTATCCTAGAGGGAATACGAAAGCCATCTGCCCGAGACTCCCCCTGTACTCATCCCACAGATGTGAACAGTGAGAGATGGATGCTCTGGTGGCCAACCCTGGTCCTGCTGGCATCAAAAGAAACCACACATCCAGCTGGCCAGAGAGCTGGTTTTGCTAGGAGCAAATTAGCCCCGAGGCTAGCCAAGACTTTATCAGCTGGAAAGTCCCAGTCATGAGTGCTAGCTGCAAGGGGCAAAGGGAAAAAAAAGAAACAGGGAAAGATCAGGCAGGACAAGCCTGAACATGTTCAGTTTGTCCTTCCTACGTTACAATTATATCCTCATTCCTCAGAGCAAAAGGCAGTTCAAAGACACAATAAATCCCTTTCCAGTCTTACGCGTCTCAGGAACGTCATGGAAACGGAACTGAAGTGGTTCCCAGAGATAAGGTGACAAAATAAAATTAAACCCTTCCCTCCAGCGACACTTTGGTAAAATATCAGCAGAGAAACAGAGGCACCGTTCAGACACGTTTCATCCGAGGAAACAGGACTGACCTTAGAGATTTCAAACTGATCGATTTTATGTGCTGCTCCTCACACTCTGCAGCTGTTCCTTTCTTTGCATTGCCTCTAAGGCTCACACGAACTTTGTTTCACGGGCTGGATTTTATTGTAAGGAAATGTGATTCCCTTTTGGGTCACATCTTAATAAATGCTTCAGTTGAGGTCCCAAGAAATTTGGGCTAAAGCACTGTAGACCAAGGACGGCTTTAGAGCAGGCAAAGCCTGAGTGACCAGTTAAAGCAGCCACCAAACAGGAGATTTTCAAAGCTTTTCTTTCATCCCTTCAGGCCAACGGAGGGGACAAAGAAAAGAAAGAGAGCTAAAAGACGAGGCAGGAAGCACACTCGAGATGGACCTGGGAGGTCTCCAAGGGCGTTCCCACCCTGTGCTGTCCCTTGCAAACCAAACGAAGCAAAACCAAAGGCATGGGGCATAATGGTGCCACAGGGAGCAATTAAGTGGCAAGGGGAAAATAATTGTATCTTCAATTAAAAACATGCACTAAACAGCCCTACACAGCAAAACATTTGACAGCTGCGAACACAGACATGGATGGAACAGACAGAAACAAAAGTCATCATCTAGTACCAAGGCACACAGAAACTATCAAGCACTTACGCTGAAAGCTTGCAATAAAGTGAAACAACAGTGTTTTTAAAAATAATTTCTTAATCTACTTCACACCAAGACTTTGATAGAGTACGGAAATCACCCTGCTCATTATTCCAGCTTTGAGCTCTCATTGCTGACATACATTCATGTAACTGTTACAAACTTCAATCTCGCACAGGACAGACACCTTTTCTGACCATAAATGGGTTGCATGAGAATTTAATTGGAAAGCCATAAATATTTCAGACTGAGTCAGTTTGGGTCCACTGGATTTTTTCCTGCCTTTCACTGCATCAGGGAATTTCTTTCCACCCTAGAGAGCTTAGGAAAGGGGCACATGGCTGAAGGAGTCAGCGGTCATGAATAATCAGGGAGGGACTTCTCCAGAACAGGGCAGCAATGTGAAAAAGTCTTTCTTCTGGGGCGACATTTGCATGACCGAGGGATGACATAATAATTCCACAAACAAAAAAGGCTTTATACCCACATGGTGGCTTTCAAAACCTCTCTGCACTGACTTAGTCCTTCCCTTCTGTACAGTAGCATCACATTTTGGGGGCAGGAATTTAAGCCCCATCTCTGCAGCGATGGCTTTAGCTGATTCTTTCTGGCTAACGCAATCCTACGACTTGCATTAACAATGCCATTTTATGGGGCAGAGCATTTCACTAGACTACTGAAGGGATTTATTTCTGCTCTGGTATGAGGGCATAAGAGGCAGGCAGAGCCCAGGGTGACAGACCTGTTTGGGTAAGAGAAACATCAACATACAGGTGGAGGCGAGGCCAGTGACACCAGCTTGCAGTGATGGAGCAGAAAGAAAAGATGGAAAGGGTATTGATAGAGAGTGTAAAAGANAAAAAAAAGAAAAAAGAAAAAACTCAAGCCCCGTTAGACACTTGGGAGCTGCTGAAAGAGCTACACTGAAAAGGAGGTGCTGAAGTGCAGCCAGAGGAGCTGCGTGCCAGGGCACATCCTTGCGAAGGCAGCTCAAGCACTGTGTGTGCCGCCAGGGCACCAAACTGGTGCTGGAAACCCAGCCAGGGTGTAAACACATGGTGCAGATGATCAGACTGAAGCAGAGCTATTGTTTCATTTCCAGCATGGGCTGTTTGCCAGATATGGACCTCTGCTGAGAGATAACCAGAACGCATTTGAAATTCTGGAGGAAACCCTTTGTTTTGGAGGTAACTTGTTTTTAAGGAGAGGGCTGAGCGGTGATCTAAGGGGTAAGAATCAGATAGTTCAGACCCCCCTCTCCCCCCTAAAAGTGTCTGGAGACTTTCAGAGCGGTGAAGCAGGCGCTACAGGAAGGATGGATGCTGGACCAAGCCCAGCCTCCCAAGCCTAAGGGGATTCACTCACGCCGCCGGGAGCGGGGAAGCCGTTTCTCACCAGTATAGGAAGTCGAGTGCTTGGCAACAAGGGAGGCAGCTCTCCCACAACTCCGGTTACGCAAACAGCTGCCTTCTGCTGGGTTTCAACATGCTTCACTGCTCCAAAAATAATTTCCTGCTTGATTTGATACCATTAGCAGGAGCACGGAGCGCAGCATGAGCGATTGTGCCGCTCCACACTGGTTGCAGGTAGCCACTGGCTTCCAGCAAAAGCCCTGGTTCCTGTTTTTGGCAGAGGGGACCTGATTGCGCAGGAGGGAAGGTAAGCAGGGTGATAGCATAAGCCTTCTCTTCCTCTGTGAGGGGTTTTGACGCAAGCCTGGACAAAAGTACCTGTCACCTCCGTCCTTTCAGGCCCCTTTTCCAGAGCTGACATTTCCCAGCCCTTACAGCTTGTAACACTCATGGCATGTAACCAGCACTCAGCAGCCAAGAAGGGATCAATGCCAACATAAAGTTCAACGACAAAGTCACTGCTTGCTGGGTGATAGGAGCTGTGCTGCTCCTGGGCAGAGCTGCTGGAGTTCTCCCACAGCACAAGCAGCAAAAAGCTACTATCATGCCTTCTTGCATTCCCCGGTGGATGACTTTGTGTCCGCTGAGGAGGCTGTTGGAGTAATACCAGTCCAGCCCAGTGCTTTGGGAACAGCAGCACTTTCCATTCCTAGCTGGACCAGAATTTGGATATCAAATTTTGCCCTAAGGTGCATCTGATTTCCTGTTCCTTATTCCCAGCCCACTGATCTGCATGCCCCTTCCCAAGGGCCTGCCTTGGGGGGACTCCTCCAGAGACCTTCATCAGATTTGGAAGCCTTGAGTAGTGCAGAGAGTTCAAGATCCCGAGGCCCAGCACATCAGCAGTGCTCTCCACAGCCTGTGCAACACCAGCAGCACAGCACACCAACCTTCTCAGCTCATGGCCCTACACAGCAGTGAGCTGGTACCTTCCAAGTGAAGTGCAAGTCATGTTCAGAAAAGAGATGAAGCAGCAAAGTAAAACTCAATGTCACCCATTAAAACAGCAGCTGCAAAGCAGGATTCAGAGGCAGAGGGCACCACCACAAAAATCAGCGTATTTTAAGGTAATCCTCTTATACTTTGAAAGCAAAATTGTGCAATGGCACATGCCTATGCTTATACCTTTTAAACCCAAAGAGACCATGAGGGACGATTCCATCTGCACCACACAAGTCTTACCAACCTTGTTTTCCACAGTCATTCTGTGAGCCACACAATTGCTTGTGAAAGATGTCCATTGGCCATGACTGGAAGAGTAAAATGGGTGATGAACACACCACTGCTTTTGGGGAGCTTCAACAGAAACTAACCTTGGAAGGTAAAGGTATAAAAAGAGAGGAAGGGTCCCCTCAGCCATCCCGCACAGGACATAACTGCAGGGTGACACCCCAGCTTTCACACACAGGACAAAACATGCTTCTGAGCTGACCCAAATGCCAGGCGGGGTCTCTCATCTCACAATCACAATAAAAGGGAATAACCCTACAAAGAGGGTGACTCCTCAGCTGCTAGAGGACCTGAGCTGGGCGGCAGGACAGGACTGGTGGGAAGAGTGTGCAAGCTGGTTTCCGTGCTTAACTGACCCATGTCTGCAGCAGCTGCTGCTCCCACAGCCCGGGGGAGTGCAGATAAGCAGCAGTTCAGCTTTTCCAGACATAGCACAATTCCTGTTTACAGCCTCTGGGCTTGTCTTTTCAAAAGAAGGAGCTAGGTGTCTATTCTTGCAGGAAACCAGGTGTGTAAACAGTTCAATTAATATATCCAGCAAACCATGCTCTAGCACAGCAAAGAGGGCTAGTGGAGACAAGCCAAGAGCACAGGAGCCAAGGAAGGAAAATACTTTTAAAGAATATGCCTAATTAGAGATGGGCCTGGGCCAAAAGTTCATATTTGAACACCTGGAAATGCCCAGGGGACCAGAATGGTAACCTGAACCCAGATCCACATTTTGTAACTCTCTCCTCTCCCAAATGAAGTAAAACCCAGCCCCAAACCCAACCCACAGTTTGAGCTACAGGTTTCCAAAAGCCAAAGTCTGGAGATCTGGCTTTCTACTTTCAGCCCGGTTTTGGCTCAGTCATTGTGCTCAGCTGCTGGTGCCCTCTGTTCCTCTCACCCCACACCACCCAGCGCCCTGTTGTGGGCCCACTCTGCTCCACTCAAGAGCTGTCTGTTGTTCCCTGGCATCCCCATTTGCTCCAGCAGCCGTGGCATCCTCAGCACTGCCCCCAAGCCCAGCTTGTCACTGCACTCCCTTCTCCCTGCCCTCTCAGGCAACAGCTCCTGGTCAAAGCAAGAAGCCTGCCCTAACTCAAAGCCAAGTGGCTCCACTCATGCCTGTGAGACAAATATTAGCAGCAACCCCCGGTTTTGTGTCAAATCTGCAGATTTAGGGCTTGTTTTGAAGGGTACAACCTCCATGGCAAGGAAAGCCCCCCCAAGCCTTTTATGAGTGCTTGCAGAAGAAGCAGATTCCCTTTTCTCCCCATAGCTCAGTTCTCAAGAACAGAAAACTAAACTTCTCCCACATCTTATCAACTCTTTTGACTGTAGATTTTCTTTATAGCATAATCACATTTGGCAAATAAAGGTCAGCCTGATCCCCATAAAATCACCCTGTCACAGGCACGTCACGCATTTCAGACAGCTTGCAAGGCTGACTAAACATTTACTTTTGGATGGCTCATTTCCAAAGTCCAGAAATAGATTCCAGTCCCCAGTAAAAGAGTGCCTGAGTGTGCCATCAGGGCTTCACTGCCCTGTCACAGTGTGCCATTTGCATTCCTGCACTTTCCCCCTCACTGGGTGCCACCACCGAGCTCCCTGTGGAGAGGTGAGGCCTTATCTCCCAGCTGGATTATTCTTGGTAGGTATTTGTCACTCATTTTTCCATCATCTGACCTTGGGTCCTGTTAGGCTGAGGTAAGTGACTAACGCACAGGGCTCTGAACTGCTTTCCCAGAGGGCACCCAGCCTCTCACCAGCATAGCTGGAGAAGAACAAATGGGATTTGCTCACACTGGATGCTGCAATATTCAATGAAGAGTTTGTGTTTTGGAAAACCTTGAAACAATTCAGCCCCACTGCTATTCAGAAAAGTTTTGCACCTTGGATGTACTCCTGTAGCTATCGAAAATTCTTCCCTGCCACAGCTGAACCTTCATCTCCAAGAAATTAAACAATTGAAAAAAAACCACTAATCTGACTTTATACAAAAGTACAGGGAAAAAGTTATATAATCCTTCAAGGGCCAAAAGACTGTCTGCAAAGTGCTTGCCACACAGCACCCAGGCAAAATCAAAATGATGCAACTTTTGGTAGGGTGTACAGATTACCATCAGGCAGTTACACATCCCAGACTGTGTAATCACATGCAATGAGAACACACGTGGGTGTAGTGCGAGGTGTGAGCCTGGTGTCACCAACCACAGGCTCCTCCGGATACCCGAAAGGAGTCATTCAACAAATGCTTTAAAGATTTCTTCTCTACTCAATAAGTCCATCCAAAAGAAGGCCTCTTTCTCTCATGAAAAGTAATTCCTGAAAGACTGGGAAACCACTAGGACTGCACTGGAAAACATTAGCCAGAGGAATTGATCTATCATCTGTCTCATATCCAACTGTGTCTGGACAGCTGGAAAGGGGAAGGAAAAAACCCCATCACACACAATACAGAATCTGTTATACAGCTTTATATCAGAAAAGAGCCTCTCCAAGCTTCTGTAGGAAGTAAGTTTAAACATCTGATGCATGAACATCCTCAGCTTTAATAACCATTACTGCCTTTCATCTCCCCTTTTTTAAAGTCTCAGAACAGCATTTAAGACTCTGGCCTCCTGTAAGCATTGCTCAGATGCTCCCCAGATGGCTTTTCCAAGGGGATTTCTGATTATTCAGGGTCTTTTAAAGAAATATCCTGCAGGAATCTTTTAGGTTTCTGGGGCTTTTTCCTTCCTTCCTCTACAAATTTCTTTACCCGGAGCTTGATTTAAAACCAAACTCAAAGGAAACACTTACAATGACTTCAGTATGTCTCAGATCACATACCCTGGGGTAAAAGAGAATTGAACCATATCCCATAAAAATAAAAATGGTGCAGATTTCAAAGGGATGCACGGTGAAGTTTTGTAAAGAAGTAATTAGACCAAAAGTTTTAGCCGAGACAATCATGGATAAAGGAACATTTAGTGAGACTGAGAAAATTAATACTGCATGTAGACCACAATGGATTGGATATTCAATCCTGTCTCCTCAAAGAAAGATAAATTAAAATCGAAGCAACAGTTGCTATAATAACAGCTGAACAAGGAAACCTCCAATTCTCAAAAACTCCCACAGTTGAACTACCTTGAGTGGATCAGACTTCCAAAAGTGCTGAATTCCTATCTGCTGAAAATCCACGTTGCACATCCCCAAGTGGGAGACAAAGAGAATCACAGTCATTTCTGGAAAGGCTAGCAACTGCTTCTGCATAAGAGGGCAGCTGGAGAACAGAGCTGAGCCCCTTACATGATGATAAAGCAAAGGAAATCATTCTAATGAACATATAAGGCCTTTGTCTCTCTCAGGCCATCTCCTATCCAAGCCATCTCCCAAACAATAGTTAATAACAAGACATGCTACTCTTCCAAATCTGCTGCTCCATATCCCCCCAAGGGGGGCTCCAACCACGTAGGACATGTTGTACTGCCACCTGCAAATGCTAACTGGGCAAACTGGGAATGTTTCAGCGTGTGCTATGGCACAGACTCACCACTGGCTCAACACACACTGCCAAGCCCTGTGCACTAATGGACTCTTGCCGTGGTGTGTGGCCTCTCAGATCCCACCATGAGCATTGCCCTCCTCTTGGATCAGCATCTCTGCTTGCCAGCAGTGCTTATGGTAAT
This sequence comes from Falcunculus frontatus, assembly GCA_013398115.1. Lineage (NCBI taxonomy): Eukaryota > Metazoa > Chordata > Aves > Passeriformes > Falcunculus > Falcunculus frontatus. Next base: position 508,699 of record VZRV01005924.1, on the reverse strand, counting down.
TTCCTGCACTGCTTGGCACAGCACAGGGCTCAGCCCGAGCAGTCAGGAGCTTGCAATCTGAATGCTACAGAGAACATTTGAGAGAACCATAGAATTAGTTGGGCTGGAAGGGACATTAAAGATCACCTAGTTCCAACCTCCTGCCGTGGGCAGGGACACATCCTACCAGATCAAGTTGCTCAGAGCTCCATCCAACCTGGCCTTGAACACATCCAGGGATGGGGCACCCACAACACCCGTGCCAGTGTCTCACCATTCTCACAGTAGAGAATTTATTTCTAATATCTAATCTAATTTTAAAGCTGTTTAAACTTAGTTTAAAGCCATTTGAGTTTAAAGCCATTTGAGTTTAAAGCCATTTGAGTTTAAAGCCATTACCTCTTCTCCTGTCATTGTAAAAAGTCCCTCTCCACCTTTTTTATAGGTCTCCTTTATGTATTGGAAGGTGCTTTAAGGTCTCCCCAGCGTCTTCTCTTCTCTAGGCTGAAAAGCACCAACTCTCTCAGCTGTCTTCATAGGAGAGATGCTACAGCCCCCTGACCATCCTTGTGGCCCTCCTCTGTATTTACTCCAACAGATCAACATCCTTCTTATGTTTGGGCCTCCAGAACTGAATGCAGCACTCCAGGTGGTCTTGAGAGTGGAGCAGAGGGGCAGAATTCCCTCCCTCAACCTGCTGGCCATGCTGCTCTTGATGCAGCCCAGGACACAGTTGGCCTTTTGGGCTGCAAGTGCACATTGCTGGGTGTGTTGAGCTTCGTCTTCTATAGCAGAAGGTTAATTCTCCCAGTTCCTGCTTTTGCCTTCTTGGCACTGACTTGGGCAGTGTGGCTGGGGCACTTGCCAGTGAAGACCAAAGCAAAAACATCATTGATACCTCAGCCTTCTCCATATCCCATGTAACCAGGTCTACTGTTTGCTTTTGGAGAGGGTCCACATTTTCCACCATCATCCTGTTATCAACCACATGCCTATAAGCAGCTTTTCTTGTTGCCCTTGATGTCATTGGTCAGAATTAATTCTGTCAGGGCTTTTGCTTTCCTAACCTGATCCCTGGCTACTTAGACGATCTTGCTGTATTCCTCCTAGGTTACCTGTCCTTGCTTCCACCCTCTGAAGCCTTCCCTCAGGCATCCTCTGTCTGAGTTTCTCCAAGAGCTGCTTGTTCATCCCTGCATTTTCGCCTGACAGCTTTGTTGGGGTACACCTCTCCTAAGCTTGGAAGAGATGATCCTTAAATATCAACCAGCTTGCTTGGACCCCTCTTCCCTCCAGGGCTTTATCCCATGGTACTTTACCAAGCAGATCCCTGAAGTGGCCAAAGTCTGTTCTCCTGAAGTCCAGGGCAGGAAGCTTGCTCTGCACCCTCCTTGCTGCACTAAGGATCTCCAACTCCACCCTTCCATGGTCACTGCAGCCAAGGCTGTCCCTGAGCTTCACCTTCCCCACCAGCCTTTCCTTGTCGCTGAGAACAAGGTCCAGCATAACACCTCTCCTCACTGGCTCCTGTATTACCTGGCACAGGAAGTTCTCTCCCCTCCTGCACTGCTTATGCCCAGCTATGTTGTCCCTCCCAGGACCAGAGCTTGTGAACATGAGGCCACTCCTATCTGAATAGAGGGTGTCAAGTTGCTCAGTCTTCCTGGCTGAATGGCCTACAGCTGACCCAGACTATAGTGTCACTTGTGCTGCCCTCCCTTTAAACCTGACCCATAAATTCTTGGTCATCTCTTCATCCCTCCCTGGGCAGAGCTCCGTGCACTGGCTCCATGCACTCCAGCTACTCACTGACAGAGAGGACTCTGGGGAGCACTGAGAAGTTTCTGATGCTGGAAACACCTTGGCTGCACTATCCCATGGTTTGTCAGGTTGAAGAGACAAGCCCCAAGTGCCAGGGGTAGTCTGGAGATGACCCTTCAGCAACTCCTTTGCCCTCTGGCCACGTGCACTGCCCCAGTGCTTCACATACCTTTGGCTCTGGTGGTGTGGCTGTGAGCAGGGTTTCATAAGGAGACTGTGAGGAAACAAAAACCCTGGGTGGAGCCACGGAAGCTGGTGTAGTTCATGAGAAGGTCACACCCGTTTCATTTCATTCTAATCACCCCATTCAAGCAGTCTGGCCTTCACCCTGGCCCACAAGTGAACTGGCACCTTGTGACAATGGGGTGTTGCATCACTTCAGCCACCCAGCAGCCTCCTGCTCGTCCCACCAATCCAGCAGCAATGGCCAAGAAAAGTACTGGGAACGGCTTAAAAGCCAAGCCCAAAGTCTTCCAAAAGGGCTGCTTTTCCACCCATCCTTTACAGCAGTCATATTTCAGGCAGGAGAAAACCAGGAAAGCAGCAGCAGTGGGTGTGCTGTCCCCTTCCCCTGCGGCAAATGAAGGCCTCTTTTGGAAACACTCCTTCCTTGCAGCCCAAGCCCCTTGGTGCCCTAATCTTACTGCCCCAGGTGACGAAATACATCCAAAATCACTAAATCTGTTTCCTGCAGAGCTTCACTCCTCATCTCCCTAACTCCAGGAGTCTTAACTCCTCCCAGTCCACCCTTCACATGCCACATCCGCACATTTCGTTCATCCTGACCTTCCCTCCCTCCCTTGTCTGATAGTCCTTCCCACACAAGCACCACATCCTTCCTGCTCCAGCCTCGCCACAAAGCTGGGTTTGTTCACTGAAGCAGATCAGGATGAAACATAAGCACGACCCTTTGAACCAAAAGGATTAGGAGAAGTAGAGGAGAGAGCTGCCCATTTGAATGTGTACAAACATGAAGGGAGGAAGGTAGGGCCACCTCAGGTTGCCCTGGAGGTCTGTCTGCTAGGTCTTGCTGGCCTCAGCCCTGCACTTCAGCCCACAGCCTCTGGGACTCTCCCATGACAAAAAAAAGAGCTGGCACTGGCTCTTTAGAAACAACTAAGGAAAAAAATAAAGGGAAGAAAAAAAAGGAAAAAAAAGGGAAACGAGTCCCCCAGAATGGGATGGTAATTTGGCTTACAAAGACTCTGCCTGCCTAGGACACCAGGGGATGAAAAAAAAAAAGAGTACATCCAGGAAAAGCGGGATGTATTCCCTCAAGGTAGTGGATATTTGCATGAGCATACCTCGTGATAGAGAAAGTCTGCATCCCAAAGGCTGTATAATCTAAATAGCAATATTGTAAATGTATTGGATGAGGGAAGGAAACACTACCTCCTTGCCCTGTATTATGCATGAGGAACAGCAGTGCAGAGGGATGGGATAACTTACTCCTATCACGGGAAAACCACAGCAGAGCCAAGTCCCAAATCCCAATTCAGGGACCTAACTACAGGCTATTCTGTGCTTTCTATTTTCTGTTAACAAAGAAAACAGTATTTTCCTGGATTTCAATCCCCAGTGATGCTGCTGGATTTGCTGCCCAGTCGTGAAATATTCCAGGAGTGGGAAGAGCAGATGAGGCTCTAGTGAGTCATGAGCAGACAGTGACTCATTGTGCAACCTGCGCTGTGAGGGTCATGTTCAGCCCTCCAACCCGACCTCTGCTAGCGAGGCCAGACCCAAAATACCTTGTGCCTTTTTATAAAATTCCGGTTTTGGTTTCTTTGTGGGTTTTTGCCCACGCTTTTTACTTATTCCTTGGGGCTGTTAAGCCAGGTTTAACAAGAAAAATCAGCCACCACCTCTGCACAGCCTCGCAGGGACACAGCTAAGGACAAACCAGGCAGGGCCCTGCACTGCACAGAAACCCAGGGCTTTCAAAGCATCAGGAGAGGGGAGCGGCATTCAAACATCCATAATTGTTTAGCAGAGCTGACTCCACAAACACACACGCTTTTGATTGCGATCTGGCGACCACGCACACAAACCAGGGTTTCGCTCACCCGCCGCCCCCTCACTTTCTGACTCCAGGCATGGGGTGGCGAGGCAGGGCAGCCTCCCCCAGTGCACAGGCATGATGAAAGCTGGAAAAGGCAGCGGGGAAATTTCCTTAGCTGCCCTGGAGATATCCTTCCCCCTCTACCTTTTATTTTCTATCTGCCTGTTTGCTTGGGTAACTGCTGTCAGCCCATGGAGGGACACCAGGCATATCGTACCAGGAGTCCCTCTTCCCATGGCTCTGGTGCAAGTCAATTCCCAGCAACCCCCAAACCTCAGCTCTCTGCAAGCAGCACAAGCCAGTCACAGGAGGAAGCACTGGATAATTTTTTTTTTTCCTAAAATGCCTTTTCACCATGGTTACTTTGGGGAAATGAAGCAGCTAACCCCTAAAGGTAGAGATGCCAGGAGGAAGGAGGGTGCTGTGGGGAAAAGGGGCAGGTGGCCATCTCCTGCGAGCTGGCACAGTTACACTCTGAGCCCTCCCACCACAATCCCTGCAGAAGGATAAGCGGGAATGAGGGTTTTGAAGGAAAATGGAGAGCACACCTGATAAGGCTGAGGAAGGGGCTGCCAACAGGCCCCCCATTAGCTCAACCCAAGCCTAGCCCTCCTCAGCCATGCCCCATATTCTTGAGGGCAGCCTCAAGGCACAGGCTCCCCCTCCCACGAGCTGCTGGATCCTGTCCTAAACCCCACTCTTCCTCCCTTGGGAAAGGGCCCCACCTACGGGTGAAGGACCAAGGAGGAGCTCTTGGCCCCATCATCACACCTCCCTCCACTGGAGTTCACACCAGGGGTTGTAGGGAGAGCATAGAAGAGCCAGGTTTGCTGAAGATGGGCTAGGGGGAACAAGGGCATCTTTGCAGTGTCAGTGTCATCTTCAAGTGGGTACGTAGCAGAAAGCCAGGGGACCCGAACCTAAAACTTGGTGGCCTAGATGCAGGAGGCAGGTTAGAGGTTTGCAGGAAGGAAGAGCTGGAAAAGAGCTTAGTGCAGACCTGTCTGTTGCATGAATGCAGCACAGACAGAAAACTACTCAGGGCCTGCATATCTTGGTGACTTCTGGTAAGTTCACAATCCAGCATCAAACTCCAGGACCCTGACCACAGGTACAATGTGCTGATGGCCAGAAATAGTGATCTGGGACTTGGGTGTCAAGCAAGAAAAAGCTTAGGAAGCAGAGGAGTGTTCCCTGAGCCTCTTCAGGACTGCTTCATGAGGAGGTAAAGGATGTTGCAGAAGCACCTGTGCCTCTCTGTCAAGCACAGAGTCTGAACAGCAAATTTAGGTATAGTTGTCACCACTGTAGATGTCTAAGATTAGGTGAACTCCACCCAAAGTGCACTGAGGCATTTCGTAGGTTCAAGAATAGGTTAAACAAGTCCTCAGAACTAGAAAACTCTGGTGCTGGGAATACAGGACAGAAGTACCTTAGACCTGACTTCTGAACCAACAAGTTGTTGAGGAATAATATGCATGATCCTTTATCATAGACTTTACAGATAAACTTCGGGGCCATGGTTTCCAAGTTAAGATAGCTGCCATGCAGAGTAAATGATAAGAAAAAACCTTTAGATCCTGTTTTATTTTTTCAGAGAAGGCCACAACTGAGGCCCTCAGCACCTTCCCCAAGCCATCAGCTCCTTGACAAGCAGCCCATTTGCTATTCTGTCCCCAGTTCTCCCAGGGCACCACAGAGCTCAACCAGCAGTGACAGACCATGTTGCAGATCACGGATGACTTGCTTGCTGGCAAGCAGACCCCACCTCCCTTTCTCCCAAGTGCCTTGATACAAAGGACAAAGCAATGCCTGTACGAGCGTCACCAGTCCTTGATGCTTGGCTGATCAGCATCATCCCAGGCAGAGAAATATCATCGTTTTTGCTGGAAGGCAGCAGGAGCAGCTCCCAGAAGCAGAATGCCCTGCTTTGTCCTGAAATGGAGCACAACACTCTCACCCTTTGCCATGCTCCCACCCGCCTTCCCAGCTCCCAACCTTCAGTCCTTTCGACACCCACAGTTTTTCCACTCTGCCATGAAGCAATGAGAAATTCCCTGCCAGAGGACATTGTTCAAATGGGTTTTTGAAAAAAAAAAAGCAATTCCCTACTCCAGGCAAACAACTTCCTACTTTTCCCCATGAGGAAGAAGGATAATAGCACAGCCAGGAAAAAAAAAGCCCCAACAAACTATCCCCAAAGCCTGCTCTAATCAAAAGAATAATTGCTCTAAGAGATTTAAGCCTACAGCTGAGTCACTAAAATGAAGAAACATCTCCGTGTCCATAGAAAGCAAACAATTCTTGGGTCATGCAGCAGAGATTCTCTACAGCCTTGTTAGAAGGAAAGAAAAAAGCAGCCAAATGCAATTAATCATAGTCCCAGAAGAAAGGATGAAATCTCTGTAATTAGCTACCTAGACTCATCTTTCCACTTTTGAAAACTAATCCAGCTGCCTTCTTTCACCTTTCACCCACAGGGCTGCCACAAAAGTCTGCTGCAAATGCCAAATCACCTCTCTCCAGGGGTGCGCTCACCTGCAGCAAGTGGCCCCACAACAGCTTTGCAGAAAGTGTACAGGGAGGGAGAACCTCTGCAGAGTGCAAACAGAACTCCTTTTCTTAGTCACTTTTTGTGGATGAACTGTTAGGGAGTTTGCACTCTACCAGAACCTGTGCAGACCTCAGCTGAACTACAGGAGTTATTTTCAAGCTAGGTATTTTATATCCACAATCCTGACCCAACTGATCAATTACCAGAAAACACCAATTAAAAAAAAAAAAAGCATACAAACATGAAAACACTTTCCAAATAGTTAAGATTACAACTGCTTGTGTTAATAAATTGGCTTATACCATCAAAGTTTTAGAAAATATGAGGGGAAAATCTAGCACTTTAGCAAGAAGAAGAGTAAGGGCTGGAGCTGGCGGTTACGGCTTAACAGCAGAGGTCAGGATCTAACATCCAAAAAATCCTATGCAAATCAGAACAAGACATTCAACTTCCCCAGGGCTCCCTTAATAAGTAAGGGTTGACAAATATTATTCCAACAATGAAAACAATAACAGACCAGTTCTTTAGGTCAAATACATCAACGGTAAATACAATACAGAAGAATAAAACCAAAATTACATCAGCTGAGGAACTGAGACTGATTTCTACTCTCTCTCTTGTGTACAAAGCACTGCTAACATATGAATAATGCTGTCAACAACAGACGGGGAACGCTGGCCAGCTTTGTGGTGAGGGAGAGCAAAGAATACAGAGTGGACAGAAATCTCCAGCTTTGCTCTTCCATGACACAGCAGAAACGCTTCTTTTCAATGGAAGGTGATTGGGTCATGCTTCTGGGAAAAAGAATGGAAGTGATTACGCAGCTCCAAGTACAGCTGGAGCCTTCCTGTACAAATGTGGGAAACAGGGAGGGAGGATTAACATCCAGGCTGTGGGATACAGCAGCAAGGCCAAGGAGCCTCGGGCGTGTCCATAACGCAACACCCACTCCTTTCCCTGCAGGTCGGTGCCGCAGACACAGCCGGAGGGGATGTGGCGATGCTCTGGGGGCTGGTCCGTGGCACAGAGCTGTTGCTGTCAGCTGAACTCTGGCTCTCCACCGATAGCAGCCGCCGAAACACTGAAGCCCGGTGGATTGCTCCTCTAATCTTTGCACTGACATCTGGCAGAGGAGCTAAGCACAGTGGGGTCTGGCTGCAGCAAAGGTTGCTACCAAGCACCCAGAGCGGCTTTCTCAGCCTGAAGCTGCTGTTTATCAAACCGCATCGACCCTCTCCATCGGGATGCTCAGGCCGGCCCTGCCAGCACGGTAGGGCTCGTCCCTTGCTAATAGAAATTCCTATCATCCTTCCAGGGTGGTGCACAGATCCTCACGGAGAAAAACAGGCGCTGCCGGCAGACAGGCTGCTTTCCCCAGTCCTGCCATCGGACTGAAGAGCAGCCCCAAATCCACTGCCACGGGCTGCTCGGCTGCCAGGCAGGAACAGCGAGCCGAAGCTGCCCTCCGCAGGATGCGAGGGGAACAACCCCTGCACGGGAAAGCAAAGAATTGGGTGGTTTTCCACGTGCAGCTGCCTCACTTTCTCGTAATTACGGGCAAGGTTCACTTTTCTCAGCCTTACGCTGCAGACACAGAGTTTAAGGTCCAGAAGCTTTCAGAGTGAGGAGTCCGGAAGCCTCCTGTTGTCTGACAGCACCAAGCCCTAACGCCCAAAAGCTAAACTGCCTTCAAGTAAATGTCTCTGGCTAATTAAATGAAACTGGAGATTCCCTCCCAGTGCCGGTTTTCTGCAAACCTGTGACTGATGCACGCACTGAAAGTGAAACCCCATAAACTTTTGCTAGACAGCAATGCTGCTTCTATGTTGATGTTTAAATATGGGCATATAACCAAAGCTGAGAACTCAGGTAACCTTTACTTCCAGTTAACACATAAAGGTCTACAATCACTGTACTTGATTAAAAATAATACTTATTAAAACCTACACTCAGCCAGCAACATCTGTAAATACTTTTAAAAGCTGATCAGTTAGTATTATGTATGCCTCCAATTTTAATTTTATGTAACCATGTAATAACTACAAAACGAATCCTCCTGGCCAGCCTTGTGTCACTTGGCCAGCACTGCCAAGGTACAGCAGCCAACAGGTTTCAGGGCTGCTCCCTGTGGCTGCAAGGTTAAAGTGTTCTACTCAATTAACCTATGAAAGGATTTCACACACAAAATGGCATCGCTGCAGCACCTGAATGCATGTGGATGCACAACAGGGTTCAGAGACCAACACATGACACCCCGCATCATAATCCAGCATGCCCTGTGCAAAACACCCAGGAGATGTGCTTATGCCAGCACCCAGTGCTTATGGCACTAGGACAAGGATGAGAGGGATTTTTACCCTCTAGCCTATGCTGTAGAGTTATTTTAACCTGAATCCTCAGCAGCAGATAGTATCTATAATAAAAAGAAGTAGAGCAAAACAAAAGCTTGACAGTTCACGAGGGATTTTTTTCCCCTGCCAGAGCAATGCTGGGGAATCCTCCAAGAAGATTACAGCCACGTGCACTTCACTGCCTGCAAAATTCTCTGACACACCATACCTTTTGAACATTTCTTTCCTATTGCACATTGTAAGAGAAGGTGGCAGCCTGCTATGATGTGCCAGGCTGTGGAAAGTAAACATGGAATTGTCAGGCATGTGCTTCATCTTGCTATGACAGGGCTAGACTTCCTCACTCTCTTCTCCCACTGTCCCAAGCTTGCCTTCCCCTTTCCCAGGGTCTTGCCCTATATTGAGCATCCCCCAAGGACACCATTTTCTCCACAAGTTTCACAGTGCTCCAGGTTTCCATTTCTCAGTTGTACAATATCATTTCTTAAAAGCAGATTATGCCCTGTGTGCTGCTTTTCAGCACACTCAGCTCCAAAGACAAGACAATCAGGAGAAAGCCAGAATCCACTTCTCAATTCAGCTTGTTTTTAAATGTATTTAAGTAGGCAGAAGGTGAGATTTTCAACAAGATCTCCTTGAAAACAGTGCGAGTATTCTTTGTAGCAGCATGGAAAGCAAAATTTTGAGTTCTGGTACGGTCCTCTACTGCCACCAGGAGTAAGATATCATCAAAAGCTGTAGGGCAGCAAAATATCCCTAAGCAGCTCCCTCAATGGTTGCAATAAAATCAATGCCAAACAAGTGAGCCACTCACCCGAGTTTAGTGGAGAGAACACCTCCCAGGGCAGAGCCAGCAATGATGGCCACTCCAAAGCAAAGGCCCAGCTTCCCTAAAGCCCCAGCACGCTGGGAAGGAGTAGTCATATCTGTAATAACCTTCTGAGCACCTGCAGGGGGGAAAAATATATCCCTTGAAAGAAGCTTGCCACAGGGTCTGAGCAGATGCTCCAGCAGTTCCCATGGTTTTATTGCTAAGCCATTAAGAGCTTTTTGGTTTTTTTTTTTTCCCCAATTAAAACTTTTCTGGGCTAGTTTCTGACCAGAGGCAGTTCCCCCAGCTCATAATTTTCATACTCTGCATGGAAGAGACCCTCTAAACATTGGCCCTCCCCTCTGGGAGCCCCAAAGTCCATCAGTTTTGAACACAGCAGCCTGATCAGCAGAGATTGTCAGCTACATTGGGACACTCCATCAATTTAATGTGGAGACAGAAACCCCTTTAGAAGTACCTGGTGGTGGTGTGGGGGGAGAATTAAAGAGACTAGATTTTTCTTGGACTCGAAGATCTTAAAGGTCTTTTCCAACCCAAATGATTCTATACAGATCTTTAGGCCACAAAATATGGTCCTTTCAATCCCAGGGCAAATTCTCATGCGCATCACTGAGTGGAATTGGTTCAGCACATCAGTCATGAGAAACAGAACCATTCAAACCACTCAAATAAACCACAAGTGGCAAGAAGCATTATCAACTTGAGTCCTCTTGCTTGAGTTACATGGACTTCTAGTAGCTGAAGTTCATGTATTTTACACGAAAAACGTCGGAAACACCAGCCAAAACAGAACAGCTTGGTAGGTAATGGAAGGTATTTTTGTAATCATATTTACTTTTTACCAGTATGCTCATTTTACTAGGAGAAAGGGAAAAGCTTTCCTGTAAAAAAAGCTTTCCTGAAGGCAGCTGAGAACGCTGGGATAACAGTGCTGTCAGCAAGTGACTTTTACCCATGTCTGGATGGTCAAGGCCAAACAATTTCCTCAAGATTATACAGGAAGTTGGGCCTGGAACTACAGACAACTAAGCACTGCTTTCCATAGCCAGTATACCTGCTGCTTCATGTTCCCACCATTTCATCCCTGAGGACCATTACATGTTCCTCCTGCCTTCCCTCATGCTGTTGAACTGTTGACTTCCACTAAAAAAAGCAAGAAGGGGGCGATGAGGCAGTAAAAGCAATTTGGAAAGCTACTCATCCCTGACTGACCTTACCTGGTATCCCATGCATGAACACTCCTGGCAGCTTGGAGAGGAAGAGGAGGGGGATGCTGGTGGAGAGGGACGTCATCAGGAAGAAGACACCTGCAGATGCGCAGGAGAGAATTAAGGCTGCTCGGGCACCAAATCGATCTGCAAACCTGGTACGGAAATGGCACGAGGTTGTCAGTTTTCTATTTAGGTTTAAAAGGCCCCAAAGACTTCACAACAGTAAATCAATTTTGCTTCTATTTAAGGGGAAAAAACGACACCACAACTAAACACGCTAGCAAACAACCACAAACCCCCCAAGCCCCAAAACACAAGCAAAAAAACCAGCTGGATCGGGTTTTGACTCAGCTCCAACTTTTTGCTGTAATTCAACTCCAAGATACTTAAAAAGCTTAAGCTGCACGAAGTCTGAGAGGGCCTTTTTTTTTGTTCTGAGCAACAGGGGCTAAGATGACCATAAAACAGGCCTTAGATAGAGTTTCTCAGTGCAATTCCTCCTTCCTTCACTTTATTGAAGCTGCATATTACAGTTAGTAGAGGAACATTACCTTGCATAGCAATTAGTTGTGCTTACACTAGGAGGAACAACCCTAAAAAATGCCAGGGGTGGTCTACAAACAGAGCTAAGCTTAAGTAATTAAAAGGTTTTGTGTTGAGAGAGAGAGGTGCAGGTCAAAGCTTTGCTGTTTACATGTAAGCCAGGGAAGTTTACATTTGCTGTTTGTAACCTAAAGACCACAAATCATTACGTTGTTGGTGTGGGAATCTTTTTGCTGTGTTACTTGAGAATAAAGACAGTGCTTTATCTTCTCATGTCTGTTTAGGAGCATCAAGCAAGGAGAACATGGAAAACTGAGCTAAGCAACACATTCTGTCTTATCCTCCTTCTTCCTATTTTCTATTTAATATACCCTTACACTGAGATCAAAGCAGTCTCATGTCTAGAAAAATCCTTTTTATCTCAATCCTACATTGCAAATTTTGGCTTCAATCTGGCAATAGACACCTTCAGTCCCAGACAGATTCTGGTTTGCCTTTTTCCTTCCCTTCAGCAGTGATTCTGGATATTAGGGAATGACATGCACAGAGGAGAACAAGATTTCAGATGGCACCAGATCCAGGACAGAAATGTTACTCTAGGTTTGTGTATTAATAAAAAAAGCATTAAAAGTGGGCCCTTTGGACCATCTCCATTTTTAGGAACACATTTTCTTCCAAGCAGTACTGCAGAATTAAATGTTGCTGTCATTTTTTTTTTAAATTGTCCAAGGTTTGTGGCTCAAAGTGCCACACCCTATGTACCAGAGGATCCTGTACAGCTCCCAATCTACATCAGCCAGAAAAGCAAATTCCATGCAGGAAAACTGAAGCACACACCAGCTCCCTATCCATTTATTAATTTGTTGATCAGTAGCAAGATCAAGAAGAGAAGTTAGATTTCCTCAGTCTCATTTTAGTTTTCTGTCACTGAATTACACGCTTTTTTCAGGGTTTTATTTTCCCTGGTCTTTGGGAATGCATTCTCCACCACTCAAATTTTTTAGGGCTATTTACATTTCATTAGGAACGGGAAAGTCTGTTCCATGGGGTAAAGAGGCAGAAAACCCAAGTCTGTTCCACTTTTTTCTTATTTTGATAGCTGAGTTTACAGATATTCTTAAAAGATTCTTAGAAGTTCTTAAAGGTCCATGCAAGTCTAAATTTATATTCAACATGGATGCAAATTCAGCTGAAGAAATGACATAACCTTCAATTATTTTCATTGACAGCTCTACTTAACATGGATAAATACCCTCTTTTTTTTTTTGGTTCCCAGTCACAAGACATTTCTAAAGTTACACGTGGCTATAAAATATTTGCAGGATTAACCTGTTAGGACCTGGGCTCTGAGGACTCTGGTGGTTTAAGCCCATTTCCAGGATATTGTTACACTTAAATGTGTGTCATTAAAATGTAGCTAAGTTAATATACAGGCTGCTTCTATGCTGCAGTATTTCTAATAATAGCATTTATTTTCCCCTTGTTCATTATGAAATCCTCATACATTTCAACAGGACCACAAACCAGAAATAAATGATTTTTATGAAAGTGTAAAAATGCCTGGCCTTTTTCAGCTATGTAAAGGGTCATGAGAATCATTCTCACTTACCTTCCAAAAATGTAACCTCCCACGAGCTGGAGGACACCAAAGATTGTCTGGAGATAGCCAAACCCCACTGAATCCAAACCTAGGCTCTTTGCCAAGTACCTCAAATGAAAAAAAAAAAAAAAAAAAATCAAAACCCAACAAATAAATGGAAAAGAAGCATGCTATATTTATGAATAAACATCTCAATGTCTGTGTGAAGAGGATCACAGCTCCAAACAACCACTTCCTTCAGTTCCTCACTCTTATAGAGGAAATCTTCATTGGGAGAGACACTGATTGCTTAATAAACACCAAATGCCTCTGTCTCACACCCTGAAGGACAGGGGAATGTAATCAAAACCATCAATTTTGCACCAGGTGACAAGTCTGTATCACCATTTACCTTTGCAGTTCAACACAGCTGAACATATTCAGCAGCTGCTAAGGGGGATGAGGGAAGTTTTAAGTGCCTTCCTGCCTCCAGACCCTGCACCTGAAGCAGCCCAAGCATAATCTGGGAGATGATTATGGAAGTCTCAGAGGTATTGTTTAATCAAGAAAGCCAGAATCAATACAAATACAAGATGAGCAAATACTGCCTTTACTGGATGGTACACCCACAGCCTGAGCTTGCAAAAAACCACAGATGCACACCGTGAAGAGCCACAACATTTGGAAGTTTTTTATCTAAATACCATATATTCAAGGGACAGCTATTTCTGATTCATGTTTTTGTTGTGTCATGTTTTTGTTTAGCCCGGAGGTGCAGGGAGACCTTATCTCTCTCTACAACTACCTGAAAGGGATCTGCAGCCAGGTGGGGTCAGTCCCTTCTCACAAGTAACTAGCAATAGGACAGGAGGAAATGACCCCAAGTTGTGCCAGGGATGGTTTAGATTGGATATTGCAAAATGTTTCTGCACTGAGAGGATTGTCAAGCACTGGAACAAAGTGCCCAGAGGAGTGGTGGAATCATCATCACTGGAGGTATCATAAAATGTTAGGTTGTGGCACTCAGGGACATGGTTTGGTGGTGGACTTGGCAGTGTTAGGTTTCTGATTGGATTCTGTGATCTTAAGGGTCTTTTCCAACCAAAAGTCGTCACTGATTCTATAAAATCAGACAGAAGAGTCCAGGAAGTGAGAAGCAACGAATCCCACTGAGCTGGTTAATTACACACTCAGAAAAACCCACCTTTGCTTTGATGAGAAACCTCTGCTTCCTGATAGCTGCTGATTGGGCCACTCTTACAGTCCAAGCAAGAAGACACAAACTACATCAGCTTCACCCAGAGCCCTCAGGCCATGAAAGGGGTCTAGATGCTACTGCAGCCCACGTAATAAAGCAGCTTTTATGGCCTGGGTGTACCCTGGGCAAAGACACAACCTTCCTGCTTGGTAAGAATACCAAGTATTCCTTTCAGTTTCAAGAATAGCTTTCCTCTTTCCTGCTAGAAGCTATCTTCTGACTTTGCTGGAAAACTACAGAGCCTGGCACTGAAGGAAATGTGCTGTGAAGCAAGAGAACCCATACTCACAGGCATGACTCCCATCTGCATGAAGAGAAAGGTCAGGTCTAGCGCTGCAATCACGTAGGCAACACGGATCACTTGTCCCCTCTTGGCCTCTCCCAAGCTGCCACTCTCCCCCAGGGTCTCATTCCTCATTCCTGAGGCTTCTTCCTCACCTTCGGAGCTGGTTTTTGCATTCATAGTGCTCAGAGAATGACTTGTTGCGGGACAGGCTGGAAAATGACACGAAGGCACTTCCTAGCTGCGAATGTGAAGCGTAGATAAGGCGCAGAAATTGTGTGCACGGTTCAAAGCTTACAGTGTGAAAGGTGCTGAGCCTGCATGCCACGGATTTAATGTTTCTTTCTTTCTTTTTTTCCTCTTGCCTTTGCTTACTTGCCAGGCAGGATCAAAAGTAAGCACGCATTAAATCAATGATCTGGTTCTTCAGCCTTGTCCCCCAGGTGGGCTCACTGCCCCAAGTGCCATCACAACAAAGATCAGCTGGAGTGTCCCAGCGAAGTGAAAGTGAACATTGCCCCAAACAAGAGCACGTGATAAGCTCCTCAACTCTTTTAACTGTTTCACTTCCTTCACATTTATTGCCCCTGGTGGCTCAGGAGAGATGGCTGTTTTAATTCTTCGTGAAAGGCACTTCGCTTTTATTTTTGGAGGTTGCAAGTGAAGCGTACAGCAGAACAGCTATTTCCAAGTCCAGCAGGTTTATACAGATCCTGGAACAAACATAGGTCTTGCATGCAGTTAGAGCCCCTCTTATCAACACCTTTACCTGAGCCATTTTCCCTCCTTTACCAGGTGCTGCAAATTTAAAGTAATTCTGAGCTAGCAAATGTTCACACATGACTCCACTCAGACTACAGATTACCAGCCAAGGTCAAAAACATTAAAAAAAAAAAAAAGTATTAAACGCACACAAATGATGAGGCTGACTGCTAGCTGGGGAATGAAATAAATAAAACTCATTGGGCCTTGGGGAGTTTTGTTATTTGCTTGCTTGTTTACTTAGGGTTTTATTTGTTTGTCTGCTTGCTTGTTTGCTTGGGGGTTTATTTATTTGTTTTCTTACTCGTTGAAGCCTGGAAGTCTGGTTGAGGATTATCTTTAATTTGAAGAGAAAAAGAAGGCAGAGATTCCACTGCTCTGACTTTGTAGAATTATAGGACTTTTGCAAAGAAGGGAACTGGAGATCTCATCCACCCTGCTGCTTGAACACATCAGTTCAACTGTGGCTTTTTCTAGGCAAGCTTTGAAAATCTCAAAGAAAAGAGATTTGCCCTTCTCTAAGATTCTGGGAAAGAAGTTTTTCCTACTGCTCAATCTGAATTTCTTGTGCTGCAGCTTGACCATGTCATCCAGTCCCTCTAATTTAGTAACACCTCTGCTCAGAAACAGAGTCTTGACTCGCCATGGAGGCTGACACAGACACATCAACAGAGAGACACACAGAGATATCTGCTGGCTTGGATCTGGAGTGGATTCCAACCAAGCCTGGGGAGAGTGAACTGTGAGATCTCCGGGCACACCTTTTTGCTCAACATATCACCACTGAACCCCAGGATTTGCTGAAGGCTGCCAGGCTCTGCATCTTGGCAAAGGAGGGAGAAGTCCAAAGGTTAAATCTTTCACCAGGGTTGGGTACCGTATCACTGGTGATTGCACAGAAACAACCCTTCACAAACTCAGAGCGTGAGTGAAAAAAGCACCTTTAAAAATGACTTTCCTACAGCAATACTAGCACTCAAGCAGATCCAACTCACAAGATGCCAGGATTTGTATTTGTTACTGAGGAAGGATGATTACCCCACACGTACCCCAACTTAGCAAAGGATCAGTGCTCGACATTTGGTTCATCTCAGAGCAAAACAATGGATTTGCCTGCACTTTGAACGTCCTTCAGCACAGTACCAACATCATAACTCCCTGGTTTGTGCTGGATAGGCACAGTGTACAAATTACCATTGAATAGAAGAGTAAAATTAATGACAGAACTCTCTTTATGGAGCTTTCGAGACAACCAAAAAAGCGACTCATGCAAATGCAACGTAAACCAGTGCTTACAGGAAACCTTGCTGCCTTGGACTTGAGGAGTGTCATTATTTTGACTGGTGAGTTTGTCTCAGTGGCAACTGAAAACAGATCCCAGCAAGGCGACTGGGGAAGCAATGACTTGCAGATGCAGCCACTCTCTGCCAGATAGGAGCCTCGTCCTGCCAGGGCATGCAGTGCAGACAGCTAGCCAGCCACATGCTCTCCCTTGGATTTGGCTTCTTTTTACTGGCATTGACAAGGGAAGTGGAGTAAAAAACCACAGAGTTTAATTTCCAGCCTCTGGGGCAAAAGACACAGTTCTAAAACGCAGGAAGCTAAACTTGGTGCCTGGTGTGGAGGTGTCCATGGAGAATAAGCTCTGATCATCAGTTCCTGTGCACCCCCGGATGGCTCAGCACCCAAGCCTGCTCCTTAGCATCCCAGAGCAGGCTGCAAGTAAGAAAGTACCCTGGGCCCAACTTGGTGATCCTCTTCTAGCAGTAGTCTCCCTGGGCAGGATAATTTCTCTCCCCATGCCAGCCTTTTGACCCACACAGGACAAAGGCAAGAGGGTGGCAGTTTTAAGTCATCTTTGCAAGCCATGAGCCAGGTCATGTCCACGCTGCCCTGGCCCCAAGGATGCAGGGATGAGCTGTATTCTCCAAACCTGGCCAAGATGCTGGTAACCTCACACCATCTCAGTATCCTCTTGAAAGGTCTTCTGCACAGGAACTTGAACTTTCTTGGCTTTCAGCACCTGATTTTTAGAACCTTGCCCCATGAATCAATCGGTCTAAGGGCTGAATGTGGCATCAAGAGCACTGATGGAAACACAGCGAGTGTGATCAACACAAGGCAGATTCTCCTCCCCTGAGTGAGAAGTCTGAAAATGTCTGCAGGAGCCTAAGTATGGTGGAGATTAACCCTGTTCCCAGCTTTGCTCCGCTGAACATCATGTTTGCAGCCACGCAGCTCAGGGCCAGCTCATTTATACCTGTAGTGATAATGCACCACTAATGACAGATGGCATAAGCTGGCACTGCACTTTTATCTAAAGGCTCCTTCTGGCTCAATTATAGACTACACCATGGGCAGCACTCGGTCCCTGACAAGCCATCTTTGAAAAACAAAATTAATTTTAAAACTGGGGAGGAACAGGTTATGAAGAGGAAATGAATTTTCTTGTGCAGGATAAATAAACTTTGAATAGACATATATTTCAGGGAGACTACCAGGAAAATGAGCAAGGAGATAACTATCTTGTGGTAAAATTGCAGATTAGTCCATTAGCTGTGCATTAAGCCTTGACACTTATTCTCAGCAATTTTGGAGTATTTATAGTTGGCTTTCCTGGTATATCTTTCCTGACACCTATTTATCTGATGAGCTCTGAAAAAAATAGAGCAGGAAACCTGAGAACATCTTTACAAAAAATCATAAAGGCTCACCATTTATGTTACTTGGGCAGAATTTTTTTTTTTTTTAATTACTGGAATGGGAAACAAGGCTAGCACATGCATAGGGAAGGGAAATCCACCCACATCGATACCAGAAGTTGAAAATGCTGGTTGGAAAACAATAAACCGGGGGGAGATAAATCTCAAATCCTTCTCTGAACTTGTATTTTTTCACCGAGGAAGCTTGATATGATCTGGAGGAACACAAGGTACCCTGAGTGGGAGTCTGCAGAGGGTCAAAACAAGATTTACAGCCAGATAAGAACCATGAAGAGGGATGAAAATGCAAATGTATCGCCCAGAAATGAAGGGCATCTCTCAGGCCTCAATCCTCTATGAATTTGAACTGGCCAGTCTCTTCAGCCACACAAAAAATCAGTGGGATAAAGCAAATCCTGCTCCAGCATAGATCAGTCACAAATCCTTGCCCTTGAGGGTACGCATCCATAGCCATGGCAAGCACCACAGCTGGCTGGGAATGCCAGGGAGGGAATCACTGCCTCTTGCTGCCAGCAAAACATTCACTTCTCCTTGCAAAGAGAAACAGCGCTTCTGTGTGCTGTGTACTGGGGGTGCCAGGAGGGACATGAGGTGCGAGATGAATCATTATGAACATGCCTCATCTCCCTGCCCAAGAAGCAGCAGAGAGAACCCTCTCCCTCTTTGGAAGAGCATTGACAGGCCACCTCACCAAAACCAGTGAGGCAGGCAGACATTCAGACAAGGAGGGACGTAACAACCCTCCACAGAGGCACAGTCCTCAGGGAGCCATTGTCCTGGGGATGTTTCTTAAACTCTGTAATATGAGAAAGGAAATGGAAGAATTATCTTGAAGTGATTCCTCAATGGTGGGAATGCTGAACGGCTGTAATGAGGGGAAACTGCTCAACACCAGCCATGGTCGGTGGGAGCCATCAAATCTGCAGGATCTGGCCTGATCCCTCTCCTTCCCCGACCCCAAGACTAAGGGAACAGGCCTCATTTGTATTCTGGTGAAAGATTTATACAGTTAAGTAATATACAGAGCATAGCTGGCCTGGTATTGCCAAAACTGTATCCCAAGTTTGTTGACTGATTTATTCCTTTGTCTAATTGTGTCCATGAAAAAAGCAGCTCGCTAATGAATGGAAAAAGACTCCACATGGCCAGCAAAAAGAAAAAAAAAAAAAAGAAAAGAAAAAGCAGCCATGTTTAGTTTACAAAATAGCACAGTCTTCAGGGATTTTCATAAAAACTGCAGAGACAGTCCAAATCGACAATGAAATCAGATTCCTGGTGGCTGCTGTATTTTTTTGGCTTTTTCTATGTGTGTATTAAATTGCAAAAAGCAATTATTTATAATTTGTTTTTATAAAAATGCTGGTGCACTTACTATGCCTGGCAAATTATTTTGTGAAACGGAAAAGGCTATTGTTCATTCTCTTGGTAAAGTCTTTGTTACTTAGCATATTAAACTGCAAATCACATTTTATCTGAAAGGTCCCTTCCAACCCAAAGCATTCTATGATTCTTTGAAATATGGCTGGTTATTATTAACTTTTTAATGGTGAACCCCCAAAGCTCCAACTAATACTGAGGCCCCATTTGGTGCCCTGTAAACACAAAAGGAGGTTGAGACTCAGATGAGGGAAAAGTATTAAATCCTCCTTGTCTTGCAGATGGGACTCTAACAGACAGAGGGGTTTAATGACTTCCCTGAAAACAGAGGAAGTCTGTGGAAGAGACTGGAGTCAGATTCAATCATCCTTTGGATGCCAGTTCCCTTATTTAACCACAGGGCAGTTTCTTCTCTCTAATATTCTGGAAAAATTAAAATAAAGAAGAACATTTCTGAATACTGGAATTTGACAACAAAACATGCAGATGAGACAGAGACTGTGTCAATTGTAAAAGAGTTTTGGAAAAATCCTGTGGCCTGAATTCAGGAGAGTTACACCAAGAATAACACGACCAAATAGGAAGAAAAACTCAGTTCTTTGTACCCATCCAGTCTCCTGGGCTCCAGCAGGACCTCACTGGGGCAGAAGCCTCCTGTGCCTGCTCACACTGAGTGGCACCTTGTGTAGGATGATTTCAGCTCAGCCAGAGGACTCACCTCTGGATCATCTCCCAGGTGCGGCCATGGCTGTGGCCCTCCCTACCCAGAATCTCTCCTGAACAAACAGAAACCCCTCAAGTTTCAATGAGCTGTTGCCACGGAGTGCAGAAGGGCTGCTGGGCTGCTTCTCCTTCGAGCAGGGACATCAAAAACCAGCAAATGCCTCCAGTCTGTTCTGCCATTGAAGAATCAGCAAGAATTAGATGACACCTAGTGAAAGCCCAGGTCTGCTGCCTGACCTCTCTGCTGGGCAAATGATTGTCTCCCCCAGACTTGACATTCTTCTTCCACAAGCCACATTTGTTTTAAGCAAATGTGACTTGTCCATCTCTGTAGGAAACTGGGATTGAAGGACTGGTTATTCCATCAGCTGCTGAGCAGGGTCCAGGCAAAACTCCACACGCTAATAAGCCGTGGTGACAGCCCAGAATCAATGGATGCTTCTGCTGCCTCTGTGGTTGTGTCTTCAGCTTCCTGGCATGTTGGCATGCCCAGTCTTCAGACAATTCGCTGCTGGATAATGGATGGAGCCCTGGGCTCCAAGATACACACAGTGCATTGAGAGTCCAAGGTTCATAGCCAAAGAATATGCTAGAAGTGACAAATCCGGATGCGCACACAAATAGAGCCTCATACTTCGCCTGCAATGTGCAATATTTCATTCAGCTGGTATTGCACAGCCACCTTCTGGAATCGCAGCAATGTCTGGAATGCAAAAGCTGTTTATCATTTAAATAACATTTAGGCCATTATAATTTATATGAGAATTGTGACTGATTGGGGCTGTATGGAGCTTCTTGTTGTGGTTTGCTGTAGGAATGCTGCAGATTTCCTCTGCACACATTACATTCTGCACACAATGGGAGTCCCAGACATTTGCAACTAGTCTCAAGCCTTCTGCCTTTACCAAAACATTTTCCTGTGTCAGAATCAAACAATTGCCTGATTTATAAATCTCAAGCATTCAGGAGACCACCAGCAACACAATGTAACAAGAATCTCTCTGTCATTCAGCCTTCCAACAAAGCTATACACAGCACAAACAAAGCACGGATGTGTATCCAGTGCTCCTGCTAGTGCATGTTTCTGTATAGAGCAACTGGAAAAGGGCAAAGCAGGGTCTATAAAACCTTGCACATCCCAGATACAGCTTCCCTGCACAGAAGGGTAAGACAAATCCTTACCTTACCAGACAAATCCTTGCCCGGCCTTGCATGGAACCAACATGTCATGTAGTGGACAGAGGAGAGCTGACCCCATGGCTTCATCCCCTACATGAGTGGAGGACAAACATGTTTTGCAGATATTTGCTGCCTATGGCAGGAAGAGACAAAAGTATCCAGAGTCATGCATGGCTGGATTTATCAGCAGCTCGAAAGTGGTGAAATGTGCAAACATGGCTACACAACCCCTGATCTAGCTGGGCTCTAAGTGACTTAAAAAGCCTCATCCAAGGTCATTATTATTCTCCCTCTAAGCAAAACACCTCATTTCAGATGAAGGCTTGAATGGTCCTGTAAAGTCAGAGCAAATCCTGCAGTTCACACTGTTGCAAGTTGCAGCAGAGCTTGCACCCCTGCCAGTCAGCTCACCCAGGAAAACCAAAGTTCTTAAAGATCTGGAAGACACCAGCTCCTGGAGGTATCCTCTCTGCCAGCTAGGTGGTCTGCATCCCCTGCATCAGCAATAAAGGCTGGAGACAGGGCTACTTGGGGAGAATGGTTGCAATCTTGATTTTAGTTAGAAATACAAGAGCAATGACAGTCCTATGAATGCTGGGGTTTTTGTTCAAACCACCAAAAGGCTTTGGAGATGCTTCATTGTTTCCTCCTGGCCTGCCCATCCAACCTCTGCTTGAATTTACCTGGGAAAAAAAGAAATCAAACCTCCATTGCTGGAAGTGGGAATTCCTCATGGACTCCTTAGCACAGAGATCGTAGGGGGAACCCACTAAAGGCTCCTGAGTGGGATATGACAAATCTTCACAGTGGTTTGGGGAAAATTTTCAAGGTAATTCAGCAAAACCAGTGTTGAACCCTGAATACAACTCTAGCATGGACAGATAGATGACAGTGGAAAAGTTTAGAAGACACATCCTTATGCTCAACCTACTTCATCACATACTTGAGTCCCACTTCAGATATATCTGAAACTTTACTGTAAGAAGCCAGAAATACATGGTACCATTCAATTCTCTTCTTTCCAGTTTCAACCTCTATAGGCATGGCCTTTCTTCAAAACAAAGAATGAGGATGCGTTTCTAACATGTTGTAGGTATGTCTGACACAAGAAAACTCCAAACCTGCACAATTGTTCTCTCCTGAAAGCTCATTTCTCATAATAATTCTTCAGAATTATTATGGAACAACACCAGGATCTGTGAATTAAATTTATCTCTCTTTGTAAAGAATCAGGGCAAACTTTGTGCACTGTTAGGATCCAATCCTGGCATCACGACATAGGTGGCACACACAGATTTTCCCAAGACAAAATCCCTATGAGCTATTTGTTTCTGAAAAATATTTCGAAATACTTTTTAAAGCTTGTCCCAAGATGATCACAGGCTCACAACCCAGAAATCAAGCAAGTTCTACAAATTTTTAGATTAGCTCTGTCAAACTGCCCCAGGGAGGGTGCTGGGGAGTAATTCCCCAACTTCCAATCTTGACTGGGTCCTGAAGGCTCCTGTTAAAACTGACACCAATCTACTCAGCAGGCCTGCCCAGCCTCTCTCCTCACTAACTTCAAAACAAAACAATAAGGATTTATTCCCTTTATTTATTGCCCACTACAGCCAGGGGAGAAGTGAGTTATGTCCCTTCTGAGCCTCATCAATCAAATTGCCAAATTCAGCCATCTCTGCACAGGTGAAGCAACAACCACCACAAATCCCACTGGAGATGCCCTCAGAAGCTGCAGGACTGCTGGGGCAGGTCAGAGGCAAATCTTCCTTAATGGCTGTGGTGCATGAAAAGAAAAGACTCTAGATTAAATTTGCAGCCTGGTGGTTAAAAAAGAAAAAAAGAAAAAAAAACAAACCCAAACCCAACCAAAACAACCCAAAAGCCAGCCATTCTTCCATCTCCAAAGCAAGTGCACTTGATCTAGAAAGCAATGAGATTCTGTAAACATAACACCTCCAGATGTATTTCTTTCCTTCCAGAGCAAACTCACAACCATTTGGCCACTGTCAGCTTAAATGATTTCACCTGGTTTCTATTTTCTCTTTGAATACCAGTGATGACCAGCTGACTCAGTTTTACATTGAGAAGTACAAGATCTGGATTACTTGGCTTTAGGCTGAAACCCTGACCCCAATTCACTGGGAATTTTGCCTCTGATTTCCATGCTGCCAGGATTTAACTTTCAAGTATTTCATCCAGCTCCTCTTCTGCTTTCACAGTTAGGAAAACATTCATTTCAGACCCATTTGGTCATGACTACGTTTGAGAATGAGTCTCATGGCTCACACTAGAAGAATTTGGTCCATATCATTTTGAAATGCCTTCACGTGCTTGCTCACTGGGGGGGCAGTGAGATATCTGCTATCTTGCACAGCATCAGGGTGTGTCTTTAATTGCACATTTATGGAATTAAATTTTAATTGAGACTCAAGTACAAATTCATCTCTTTGTGCCTGATTCTCCTGCCCTAAGTCCAAAATTTGTCCTCCTTGAGAGCTGGGCACCTGGAGCTCACTGTCCTACACACTTGTTTTAGCAATAGCTCCTGAAAGAAATTTCAGAGCCGCTGCTAAGGGGAACTTCTAAGGCTACAGAATAACCTGATGATTTTTCAACCTGGTCACAGCACAGGAAAAAACTTGACTTTCTCCTGGCCTCCGCCACATACCAAGGGGCATTACAACCACGTGTAATCAGAGTACGTAGTAACATTTCCAACCATGACCTCAGGAAACAGGTCCTTCCAGCCTCTGTCCAAAACAGCAATAGCTGTGTCAGTGGGTATAATGCAAACCATTAGAAAGCCTTTAAGCCAATGTTACCTATGGTCTTCCACCTCCTCTGCTCTGTTAGGGGACATGGCACTGGTTTTCTCTTTGGATCTGCAGGATGCTGAAGGCTAATGGGTTTTGTGCTGCATGCTGTCGTGGATGGCACATACAAATCCTTAGATGCTGCCTTATATATAACATAGGCTGAGCACCCAGCAATGAGTCACAGCATTAATTGTTCTGCATTGTATTAATGTGTTTGTGGTGGATCCAGGTACAATTAACTCCTCACTCTGTAGGAATACATACCTGACTGTGGGCATGGCAGCCCTGTTATGGTTAAACTGCTGTAAAATGAATGTGATGGACTCCCCCCAGGGAGCACACTGAACCACTCCCTCTGCAGCTTCACCACTTGGCTGGGCAATGTTTGGTCCACATTCAATGCTTGCAGCAAAATTAATGCTACGATTCTAGCAGAGAGATCATAAAGTGATTGCTTTTCAAGATTAAGAAAAAAAAAATTAGTGCTGTGTCTTCAGAAAGTTACTACCCTAAAAGCAAATTTAAAGCTGTAGGCAAGAAGATAAATTAATCAAAGAATACAAACAAGAAGCTGGGGGGTGAGGAGGGAGGAAAGATTATCTCATCGTGCTGCGTCATTGCAGGATATCTCAACACCCCATCGCAGGGAATGGAGGGAGCAAGTCCTGAGGGAGAGGCAGATAAGAAGAGGGAATCCAGCTTGGGGTGCAAGAGAAGGAACAGCCAGATGCCACAGCCCTGCATTACTTTGCCAACTGCTCATAGAGAGGGAATCTGCCGCAGGAAAATGTACAAGAGACGAAACTCCTGGGGCTCCCTGAGACATGTCAGGCCTCCATGAAGCCAGACAAGTGTCTCAAGGTCTGCATCCTCTACAACTGTATCTGCTTCTCTTGGACTGCCAAGGCTAGAGCTGTCATTGAGCTAAGTCACTATCTGTCATATGTGAGAAGTGGCAGTTTGGCAAAGTTCCCAGTGACTGAAAAAGGGGAAACAAAATGCTCGCTTCTAAAAAGGAGAAAAAGCAATTTAGCTAGAAAGTGTTGGTAACGCACCAGTGTTTTGGCTACTGCTGAGCAGCACTGGCACAGCATCAGCGCTATCCTGGGAGGGGACACAACCAGGCCACTGGCCCAAATTAACTGAAGGGATATGTTCATACCTTATGATGTCAGATGCCATCCACAGGGACCTCGACAGGCTGGAGAGGTGGGACCATGTGAACCTCCTGAAGTTCAACAAGGCCAAGTGCAAGGTCCTGCATGTGTGTGAAGGCAATCCCAAGCACAAATTCAGACTGAGCAGAGAACGGATTGAGAACAGCCCCACAGAGAAGGACTTGAGGGTGTTGGTAGATGAGAAGCTCAGCGTGACCCAACAACGTGCGCTTGCAGCCCAAAAGCCAGCAGCATCCTGGGCTGCATCAAGAGCAGAGTGGGCAGCAGGGCAAGGGAGGGGACTCTGCCCCTCTACTCTGCTTCCATGAGATCCCACCTGGAGTGCTGCATCCAGCTCTGGGGCCCCCAAAATAAGGACGTGGACTCGTTGGAATGAGTCCAGAGGAGGCCCATGAAGATGATCAGAGGGCTGAAACACTTCTCCTACAGAGACACACTGGGACAGTTAGAACAGCTGGGACCTTAGAACGGCCTTCCAGTACCTATAAGGGGCCTAAAGGAAAGATAGGAAGGGATTCTTTATAGGGAGCATAGTGACAGAATGAGGGCTAACGGTGATGCCTGAAGTGATTTTAAACCAAAATATCTATTTAGAATAGATATTAGGAAGAAATTCTTTACTGTGAGGGTGGTGAGACACCAGCACAGGTTGTCCAGAGGAGCTGTGGATGTCCCATCCCTAGAAATGTTCAAGGCCAGGTTGGATAGGACTCTGAGCAACCTGGTCTACTTGAAGGTGTCCCTGCCCATGGCAGGGGGATTGGAACAAGATAATCTTTAATGTCCCTTGCCATGCAAGCCATTCTATGATTCTATGATAGCCAAGTTACACCTCAATCCTAATTTTTCACAGAGAAAAGTGAGTGTATTCTTCTATTCATAAATCTTCCAAAAGAATCATACAAACTTGGAGCAACTTGAAAAATCTCGAGGATGGTGATTATAGCTACAATTATAGCTTACTCTAGAAAGCAGAGGATTTTAAATCCATACAGTGTGCACAGTATGGATTTAAAATCCGCACCTTACCGTAACCTGCTCTCCCTTGAGCTGCGCAGGGCTGTCTGCAGGCTGGTGGCCCGGAGAGCAGTGTCCCCAGCAAACTGCCCTGAGAGATGTCCGTGGAGAAGAAGAGAGCCTGTTACCAAGTACAGCCCAGTCTGGAGCTCCCTTTATGCGGTGAACAGCATCTCAGGCCCCCGGGTCACACGCAGACAGCCCCGGGGGCTGGATGACGAGAGAACGCAGACAGCCCCGGGGGCTGGATGACGAGAGAACGCGCCCACAAGTCCGGGGGGCTCCGGGGTGCCGGAGGACAGGGGCTGCCAATGCGGGGAAGGTGGGGCAGCGGCAGGGCGAGGCCGTGCTCCCCGGAGGAGAGCGGCGGAGCGGCGGGGCCGACATTAGAGGGCAGCATTGCCCCGCGCATCGCCGCATCCATCCGCGGCCGGACCGGGGCTGCGGCTGGCAGCGAGGGGCAGAGACCTGCGGAACGGGGAGGGACGAGGCGGGGCACGGGCCGAGCGCTGACCGCCCCGGTCGGCTTTCCGCCAGCGCTGCACGGACTGGGGCGAGCGAAAGTTGGATTCATTTACTCTCCCTTCACACTGTTTTTAAGGTCTTCATCGTCAGGATTCGTCATACACCCTCCACTTCTCGAGTGGGCGTTGCTTTCACAGTGAGATTTCAAGGCTTTTCTAGGGCTTTGGGGAAGTTTTTTGTACTCTTTAGGTTTTGTTCCCTCTAGGCATGCGCTGGGATCCATGTGAAGACGCCTCTGATGAACTTACTGCTGCTCTCGGGCTTGCTTTTGGACCAGGCACCTCCCCTCTGCAACAGGCCAGGCCATGAACGATCTCCTTCAGGACTCGTGCTAGACTACCAGCAGTAAAAAACCTGTTTACTTAAGAAACGTGAAACCAAAAATAAAACCTATGTAATAGCCCCTTCACCACTACCTCCCTCTACATAAAGTAGAAATAACCTATGAAAAGCTACTCCAAAAATAATATTACCGTGGATCAAGATGAAAGGCAAGGGGAATGTCAAAACAAGCAAAATGCAAACCTCTCGTTTAATGCAAAGAGTGGCAATGAAGAGGACCTGTGAGCGCAGAGCATGACTTTGACAGCAATTACACCAACAGAAAAGCAGGGAATATAAATATATGGAGTATTTAACTACTGCTCAAATATAACTACACAGACAGTAAGCAAAAAAGAGCCACCCTCCACAGGTAAGTACTGCGAGCTCAAAATGCTGCTTGGTACCTGCCATTCCCAGCCTGCTTTCCCAGTTAACAGCACAGCATCCTGCAAATGAGTCAGGCTCCCAGTCAGGATGAAGGGCCAGATGGCGAGTGGAGTTCATCTAGTAAAATGACATGATGGAAAGAGCAAAAGAGGGGTGTGAAGAGAGAATGCAATGGCCCCTGGTGCACTGCAGGTCCATCAATAGATTAGGCTAAATTCACTGCTACCTTTATGCTGCCCTAATGATGCACAGCAGCTGGACAGCAAGGCTGGCTCTTCGTTTAACAACCAAGAACAGAAAGGATAATAATAATAATAAAAAAATTAATGGAAATTAAATTAAATTAAGCAAATTTTTGATGAGATATTAGTTTAGGCAGTTTTTTTGAGAACACAACAGAAAGCAATTCAAACTGAATTAAAGCTGCCAGAATTTTTTCAGGGTTCTGTTCAGATTGCCTTTTCCCATTTTAACCCCTGAACTAGTGTGGTTTCGCCCAGCTATCAAATCTGGCAATTTGACATTTTATGACCTTGTCAAGAAATGGAAAATTCTGAGTCTATACCAGTTTGAATAATTGGAATCGTCACTGTGGTGGTAGAAAAGCCTTGATGAGGAGTTTGAGCAGTCTGTCCTAACTTGAAACTTAATTGTAATCAGTTTATTTAAGCAGGATTCCAAAGTACTAAGCAAAATTGCCACTGGTATAAACGCAAATTGCTTACGATCACATGCATAGTGAAAGAGAAGTGCAAAGGAGATAAAGCACCAATGTCTATTGGTCTGTGCCTCTGCTAAAGCAATTATGGGATATAAGACGTTCTGAAATGAAGCAATCACATGTGGATCATACAACATTTGAAGAATGCCGAGTTAAACATTGCTGAGCATAGATGATAACTGTGTACTAAAGGAAATGAGAAGAGAGCAAAGCACAAACCTCCCAGCCTCAGGGGCCCAACAGCAGGTCTGCTTGTCTGGCAGCATGCTGAGGACAATCCCTGCAGGAGAAGTTCACTCCAAGACTTGCCAAAAGACAGAGGAGTGCTCCTCCATGGCACCATGTCATGAGCACTGTTTGCCTCTATACATAAGCATCTCGCTAAACCCTCTCTCCTGAATAAGTTAACCTGGAGCTGCACAACAGCCAGCCCCATCAGCATGACAGCACCGAGAATCTCTCTTTTGTTACCTCCATAACTTCTATCAAATCTCCTTGGTTACTCCTTGCTCAGTTTACGGTACCAGGACCTCTCTTCTCCTCTATGCCAAGCCATCAGACTCAGCCCTGGCTCTGACAGTCAACCTGGACCCTTTCCAAACAGGAATAGTCAAATGCAATAAACCTCCTGCAATTGCAATCCCTTTGCAATGATGCACAGACCATAAAGGAGTTTGCTTTTCCCTCCCCTCACCCTTTTGAAACAGAGCAGCCAGCAGGAATACATACTGGTTAAAGTCATTATTTTTTCTGACATAAGCAGATATGACTTGCATATTTTGAGCAAAAATGTTTCATTCTTATGGGGCATTGTCCTAACCATAGCAGTAATTACTCTACTCAGTGTTATGGAGCAGGAATTTCTAAAGAAGTTAATAGGCTTGGTGGTAGGAGCTCTTGTGTAAGATTTTGTGGCTCACGTTAGGCAAACTGCTGGTTTAGAGGATCATAACCTACCCCTCTGGCCTGAGAGTTCACAGATTCACTAAATTAAAAACATCTCTCTATGCATACAGTATTTCCTCCTCAAATGGGCTGGATGCTCTCTATCTCCACACAAAAAAAGAAAAACAGACACTGCTACAACTGGCAACTTGTGAGCAGAAAGTGCCCAGGACTGTCACCACCAGCTTAAAACCTAAATGTATAGTGGGACAAAAAAAACCCCAGTTAAAGCATTAGGGAGCATTAACAGGGAGGAAGCTGAACTAAAAAAACAGAGCTGGTAACCTCAAACCTGATCTGCTTTACCTCCCAGGTGAGCTGGAAGGTGAAGTGGCCTCAAACACAAGGCAACCCCTGAATGTTGAAACCGTCGTTCCTTGCGTCCCTCAAGCACTGCGTAAATATTGGCTCACCTCTGGAAGGGGTTTGGAAGGACAACGACGTGGATTTTGCAGAGGGCACGCCCACATCTTGCAAATAGCAGGGGATCTTGCTTGCTCAGCTTTCATGGCAGGAATGTCTAAAACCGAGGAGGCAGAACACAGGAAAGGCCTCGCCGGCACGGGGGGAGGACGGCAGCAGGTTCGTGAGGACTCCTCACAAAGAGCCCCTGTCTGCAGGGACCTGGCCATTGCCTTTCGGCTTGAGTCTTGAATAGAGGGCACTTTTCCAGCAGGTTTCTTGGGGAACTTGAAGTATTTTCTCTGCATAGCACATTTCTTCCTAAAACCACCCCAACCTACATCCCGAGAGATGTGTTTGATGGCTGCCGAGAGAAGCCCCCAGGTGAACGTGTGCCGTGTTCACCATGTTCTCCAACCATCCCAGCTTGTGAGACCCACCCCTTCTCTCCTGGCTGAACCTGTGCCTAACTGATGCTCACCTCCTGCTTTTTAAGATGATGTGCTCTTAGGGATGAGGAACTAGGAGAGCCTTTTCATGAACTGCTCCCCAAATTATATCCTTGGGGCCAAGAGATCTCCATATGGCCACCTCCAAGGGCCATTTTGGGACAGAAAGGACAGTGGGTAATAGTCACCTAAAACAGCCACGTGGGTAGGTTGTCCAACGCACCTGGGAAAAAAAGAATGGCTGTTGAGAACATAACATCTGAACAGGTATCTTTGAAAGAAAAAAAGTCTTCAGATTTCCTAAAACACCAGTGCTTCTACCATTAGTGAAATGAAAATGGTCTGTCTGTACCACTGGCCAGCAAAGTCTTCTGCCAGGTGTGATGCCATGCCTGCCCAAGAAACAAGTGGGGATCTGCACCCCGAAGCCACTTGCTGCATCTTCTTCTCTCAATCACAAAGCTACAGACCCTTCCCACTGAGCACCCCACCTGTCCTCACAAACATCAGGAAATGACTTCAGGAGATCAAACCTGCCATGATATCTCATTGCTCAGCAGCCTGAGCATGGATAGATCCTTCCTGTGCGGTGAGCCAGGCTCCAACATTCTCCCCGCCAGCAGCAGCCAACCCTGGGTCCATGGGTCCAAACCCTCGGGCACTGCTGGTGCCTCCTGGTGTGGGCAGACTTTGGAAGCACCACTGAAGGGGCACTGAAGGAAGCACCACTGGGAGGCGGCGGGAGCTGTCCTAGCTGCCACAAGCTCCTCACTGGCATGGCAAGTGCAGGAGTGAGAGTCCCCAGCAGTGCTGGAGGGCTGCTCTGTCACAGACGTGGGCTGGATGCGGAAACACCACGGACTTACTTTGGTGCACCTGGCAAGGCCTTTCCATGGATACAAAGACAAATGCCCCTCTTCTTGAAGCTGACCTACCTGTGGTCACCAGTGCCCTAATGGGCCTAAAGCTGCGACCCCTCCAGCCCTGCAGTAAGCCAGAACCTGGGGCAGTCTCTGCAGAGCCAGCACATCCTAGGAACTAATATTAGTATTTTTCCCTCTAGGGAATAAAACCATCCAAGTTGTCTTTGCTCAAGGGTTTGAATTTCCCAAAGGCAAAAGCCATAGGGACATGGGGAGTGAGGGGGTCCCCAAACACGCTGCATGAAAGAGGTTCATGTTTCCCCTTGTTGCCTGCAGATGAAAAAATCATTGCCATGATGACCCTCTGAGACGCGCATCGACACTATGATGATGTTCTGGGACCAATTTTAGCACGGTGTCAATTATGCTCCCGTCTTTTCCTTTCATACTCCTCCATCCCAAAACAACAAAAGGCAATGATTGCAGTGACCTGCAGAAAATGTAAAGCACAAGCCAGCTGATCCCTGGCAACACAATAGCGAGATTAGTTCATCTGCAGTGAACAAACACGTATTATGTGGGTTTTAAAGTTAGGAGAGGAAAATGCTGTGGTTTTCATGTACTTCTATTCACTAAGGCTGCAAGTTATTACTTCCATGCAGCTGAGAAGCCCTATTTTTAAAAATAGCCTTCAGTTGTTTTGAAATCTGCAAGCATCTCGCTTTGTTTTGCAGCAGTGTAATAAAAATCCCCGAGCCAGAAACGATCCCGTTTTCCTCCACACGCATCACCTCCCCCGCCCCAAGCCCCCGCACTCCACGGATGCTGAAAAAACTCCTGGCGACACTCCTCGAGAAGAAAAAAAAATCCCAACCAAACAAAATAACAGTAAAAATAATAGTAAAAACACTCCCACACGCACCCTTAAGCGCGCAAAAGACAACACGGAGCGGGGGGGAAAAAACAACCCCGAAAGTGGCCGGGTTGCAAGCGGCGGCGGAGCCGCAGCCGGCGGCAGACAAAGAGAGCGGGGCCGGCAGCGGGCGGGGAGCGCGGCGGCCGCCCCCCGGGGCCGGGCCAGCGCCGGGGC
>VZRV01005924.1:463790-473828 GCA_013398115.1 Falcunculus frontatus | reverse complement strand
CCCCCGCTGTCACGGCCGCCAAACGCTCCTGGCTGTAAAAGTAACATTGATTACCTCCAGCTCCATGATCGCTTAATCAGAACGGGATTATTTTACACGCCCGCATCAGTGGCCGCTGACTCAATACGATTTTCCCCCCCTTTGAAAAGAAAAATAGCTTTTCCCTTTCCTTATGAAAGCCAACAATACCCGGAGTGAGGCAGCTGGATCCTCCAGGATTTATGGGCTTTTCTCTCGCTTTCATGAAAGCAGGTGCCTTTGGGACCTCCATTGTCCCAGCCCGCAACTAATAATAGGACTTTTTGCAATGAAAGATCCCTGCTTCGAGCTCCCAAATACCTCGGCCGGAGGAGCCACGAGGTGTGCCCAGGCTGGCTCAGGAGGAAAGCTCTCACCGCGGGGACAGTTTAGGCACGGGGCTCTAAAGCAAATAATTCCAGCTCATGGGCACTACCCGAGAGGAACAGTCGGGTTTGCAGCCCGCAGCAGGGAGGGCCGCGTCCCGCAGCCCCCTGGGCTCCGGCTCCCTGGAGGGCCCGGGGGTGCGGGAAGGTGTGCGGCCGCCCCCGCGCCCTGCCCCACCCAGCCCGGCCGGCCCTCCTCGCCCCGGCACAAAGCACACTGCCCCTATTCTTTCGGCCTTTGTAGCCATATGGCAAATCCATGTAGACACAGCCAACATCCATTTATTCAGGCACATAATGTCCCGCAACAGGGAACAATTGGAACTTTGTTTGCTTCTATTATTGATGCGAATGGGCGACAGAGAGAGAGAGAGAGAGAAAAAAAAAATCATTTAACTATAAGAGATATCCAGCTAATTATGAACCATATGTGCCTATAGTTTCAAAGCAATCCAATGAAGTTCATTTTAAATCTAGACTACTTTATTAGTACGGAAGACAGATGTCTCAACAGTACATGCATCAGAGGAAACCATGTAAAGAAGTTCTTGAAATATTTAACTAGGACTCATTCATTGTCAGAGGGGCTTTAAAGTGCCCTTTATCATGAGAATGCATAGGCAGAAGCGGAGGGAGGCTGCTGGTTGTTACCGCCAACCCACTTACCCCTTAGCGCTAAATCCCAAATTCCACTTTGGATTTGACGACAGGAATATTTTTGGAAAGGATTCAAAATATCAGGGGTCTTGAAGGACTGAGCTTGCTGCTCATTACAGCTACAAAAAGTCAGGTCATTATTTGAGCTGCCTTAATCCCAGACTGAAACCAGCTACGCAATTAGAGGAATAATCTACTCCAAAATCACCACCGCTCCCTCTCCCAAGGAGCAGAGCCGTGCATTTGGAGCACTTCCTCCTTTGCCCCAAGAGAGACCTAGACAGGAGCCTTAACAATGCTGGACCTCCAAAAATTTTTTATACGAGCATCTCTCGTTATGAATCCGTGGTGGGCACCTAAAGGGAAAGGGCACTGAAGGAAAACTGGAAGGGAAGCTTGGTGGGAGGAAGTCTTTCAGATTTTTTTTTTTTTTTAAGGGAATGCAATTATCAGCAAACAATCTTGGCAAAAAGGTATCTTTATGAGCTCAGCAACATCTACCAGTAATTAAGCCACTTCAGTTAAATGAATGCAACATATGGTTGACACTGGGAATCATTCTCCTTCCTAGCCACAACTTTTCTTTCTGGGCCAAAACTTGTTCTATTATCACTTAAAATAAACAAAAAGCTAGTTTCCAGTTCTTCAGCAAATATTTGTTGCTAATGAGCAGGAGGTGTACGTAACAGAATGGGGAAAAATCCCCATCATTTTTAAAGAATAATTTCTTATGTTTTGATACAGAAATAAAAAATCACTAGCAATGAGTTGTGATTGCTTGGTAGGATAGCTGCACACGGAGGTTCATGTGAAGGATCCACAAAGAGATACAAATTGGATTGACCATTTTTAAGCAAAGAAACAGATATGAAGAGTAACAGCATATACACAAATACATATATATATATAAGCAATAACTAACCAGGGAGTATAAAATAATTCATTGGGGAACAGGATTTTTTTTAAGCCACATTGTCAACCATCACTACAGGATAAAATTAAAATGGTTTTCCAATGTCTTCCCCTCCTATACCTTACCAGAAATGTTACTCTTGACAATTATTTTTGGAACAGAGCGAGTCAAAACACGAACCAAAAGTCTTTACCTAAGACCAAAGGATGGGATTATATCTGACTCACAGACGATGGAGAAGAATTGAGTATTTTCCCCCCACAGACACAGTATCTAATATTGAAGACCACACAATCTCTTTTGGTGTCAGTGGTGAAATTGCCAATGGAAAGTTCTTCATGTTTTTGTTTATTCAGTTGTTTTTTAAACTAAGGGGGATTTTTAGGCATGTGTTTCCAAGAAACCTTTGTTGTGACAGATTTTTTGGGGAAAAAGGGAGAATAAAAGATGATAAAACAGTTAGATGAGCTGTACAGAATGTGAAAGCCCTGAAACAGGGCCTGCTGAGACAAAAAATAACTCAAACTCTTTTAAACATAGAACCAACTAAATTTCAGAGCCACTTTCCACAATCCACTGCCAAGCCTCTGCTCCAGGGAAACCTGTGGCCTCACATCTACATCTGTGGTGTCATGTGGGCCCCAGTCTACTGGATGGGGGTGCAGGGAGAGGGAACAGGAGGATCAGGGGGCAGTGCCAAAAAACACCTAGGATGGGGATAACAAGGCGTAGGTGGAGCAGAAGCACTGCTGGGGTACATTGGAAGAGGCTGGGCAGAGAACACAAAACTCCACTGGCTTGCACCAAGGGAAGGAGAGAAGGGAACGGGTCGTGACATTGATACCCTGTACACTCCTTCAGAGGCTGCCTGGCCCCAACACATCTCTGCTGTCAGCAAACACCCATGAAACTCACCCAGTAACATCCCATCCGTCCCCTCAACTCATCTACAGATGGGTGCTGACAATAATCTCCTCCTTGTTGTCCATGTGTCTCAGGTAAGTGTGGGATCTAAAAATGTCCCAGACCTGCTGAGGAGTCACTAGGTTTCATTCACATCATCACAGGACTACTCACTCTGCCCTACCAGATTTGCTTTAGCCTACTTGATGCTCCCTGTCACACACATTGCACTCGTATTACACAGAGAAGGAGGTTTGGGAAACAATCTGCAAGTTTTGGAGGTGCCCAAGCTGTCTGTACAATTTCAGCCCAGATCTTTTGCTCCCACTGTACTTTCACAGCCATGCACACCATTTCTTCCCCCAGGATACACACAGTACCCAATTCACCCAGTGCTTCACCTTGCAGCATGAATCTGGGCTGTACAGCAAAGGTGAAACTTCTGGAGAAACTCCTGCCAGAGAAAGTAAAGCAAGGGCCTAAAGGACGCCTTCATGTTCAATCCAGTGCCAACACTTAAATGCAGGCTTTTATTCTTCAGAGAACAGTTGGCTCCTCCTGACCTGTTCCTGCAAGGAGGCTTTGTGCCGCTCAGGGCCAGGTGCTTCAAGTTTTCATGAGCAGCCACTAATTGTGCCCAGGTTTGTTGGGCAGCTGATACGAGCTGCTGGGGTCTGACTTGTGAAAGTGCTGAGCATCCACAGCTGCAGCCAGGGTCACTGAGTGCCTGGCTCTGCATGTGGTTTTGGCCAGATGAAGCCCATGGTTTGAAAAGGAACAGCCGTGGGATACCTTGGACCAGCACTCCAAATTAATTATTAGCTCCCATCACCTTTTATTTGCCTCCCCATTATTAAACAGGGATAATAACACTCATCACTTATATTTTAATCCACTGATGTTTGGAAAGTGCTGGGTTACTACCATGAGCAGCACTGTATAAATCTGGTGGGGACATTAATAATGTCTTTGAGCAGGGTTTGAATAGTGCCCAGTTAATAAGACGTAGCACCGTCCATTGAACGTCGAGAAAAACAAAATTGAGCAACTGCTCATTAAAGCGAGCACCGTTCACTCTGTGCACTCAATGCGATCATTTAATTAAAAGATTTTATCATCACGCACAGACACAAGGGGGCAGAGCCAAGGCCCCGTCTTCCCTCATCCTCGCCTGCTCCGCATCAATCACGCATAGTATTTCTTGGATAAAATAAGAACCTAAAAAACATTCAGGTTTTTTTTTCCAAGCCCATGCACTAACAGAAATCACTGCCTGAGCTTTGACAAGTCTTTTCACCTCTTTTTATCCGTGCCTGTCACCTCTTGGTCCCACCCTCACCCTGCTGACCATTTGCCGGACTCCTGCAGGTGCAGCCACTTGGCCCCAGCCTGTGGTCTCCACCATCCTTGACATCACAGCAAGCCTAGGAAATCACCTCTGTGCCTGGCTAAGAGGTGGGGGGAAGGAGAAGAGTTTTTCAGAGCTGGAAGATGCTTTGTTTGGGGCTGGTTTTGAGTGATATTGGATTAGAGGAACATGAGCACGCTGTTCTCTGTGGGGGCTGA
Organism: Falcunculus frontatus; assembly: GCA_013398115.1. Taxonomy (NCBI): domain Eukaryota; kingdom Metazoa; phylum Chordata; class Aves; order Passeriformes; genus Falcunculus; species Falcunculus frontatus. The sequence continues at coordinate 469,385 of VZRV01005924.1, read as the reverse complement.
TGGCAATAAATGTGCAAACCAGCCACCTCAAAAATCAACAAATGAAACCAAAAACACCTTTCCCCAAGAATACAAGCCCACCACTGCCTCTGTTTTTACATGGAAGTACTGAGGGAAAGTCCCTGTTTCGGTCCCATCAAGCAGCCTTATACTGGGAACTGAGGTCTAGAGCAATTTACTGTGGAAAACAATGAGCATGAATTAAGTTGTTTTCATACATTTGGTAATTAGTTTAGCAAAGCCAGCTTTTCTTGGGACCTTCAGTCTAGATGTTTTTAAACATGGATCTAGCTAACATCACTTCAGTTTTGCTGGTGCTGTACAGCATTCCATCTGCTGACTGGTGATCCCAAAAGCTTTGGATTTTTTTGTTGTTAGTTTGTTTTTGTTTTTCTCTCATCCAGATGAGTGAGCAGGACTGGGAATATTGGCACCTGGTTTTCTGTTTTATCCTGCACATCAGGAGGCAAAACCTGTTTCTTTTTCCTGCTGACTGGGGGACTCCAGACCCATATCCCTCCAAAGGAGGAAGCCCATCTTTTGTGCCAAGAACAAACTTTTAGGAACTGCTATGACCAGGCTTTTCTGCATGGAGAGCTGTAGGAGAGGGTGCAGTGGTACCCACACCTCTGCCTTCCTAGACTCTCACCCCTCCTCTCCGAAACATACAGGATTTCCACACCACCCTGTGAAGTATGAGGGAGGAATCCAGGGAATGCAGCAGGTTACTGGATGTTACAGGGGAACACACATTGAATTTGAGATGGTAAAAGGCACCTGCCTGACGCAAAATCTGCTCCCCTGCCAAATTGCACATTCCCCGTCCAGCGCCCAGTCCGTGAGTGGTGGAGCAGGGCAGGGCAGGGGGGAAAGGGGGGGCACCCCCAGCTGATAGTGGGAACCCTTTCTCCCCACCAGCACAACTGCTGGGCGCTCCCCTGAGGAACGGCCGGGCACAGCCTGTCTGCTGCGTAAATAAAATAAAATAAAATAAAAGCAGCCGTCCGTGTTTGCTCTCGGGTGTGCAGCACAGCCCCAAGCAGCAGCAGTCACCTCTGCAGGGGGATACAACAGGAGATTTGGGGGTCATTTCCATAACAATCACTGTTAGCAAACACCCATAAAACAAAGCGGGCAAAGACACCTTATCAGAGGGAGCTAGCTGCAAATTAAAAGACGTGCTCGTTGGTTTGGGTTTTGTGCCTGTCTGCAGGATTTCGAGGATTTGGTGCAAAAATTCTCTTTAACCATACTAAATTAAAAGTAATAATCCTAATTTCACTTGAAAGCTATTAACAAGCGGAGAGAAAATACAGAATTGAAGCTTGATCTAAGTTCACTGAACTGTTCTATCAGAGGAAGGACAACGGGGAGGGGGAGGGGAGGGGAGGAAAAGAAAAAGGAGGAGAATAAAACTTTCCCAATTATCATATTTCCCTGAAATTCAGCGATGCAGAACCAGAATAATTACAGACTTAGCAGAAATATTGCAAAATGTCGGCACGGAAGGGGCTTTTTCTTGACCCTGCGGACTATAATGGGAGATAAAGAGATTGACCATTTTGGGAGGAGGATGCCTTCATTTCTCGACGTGACTGTAGATTATTTCGGCTTCAGGAGACAAGAATGTCCCTTTAACATCTGACCTGGCCTTTATTTAAGAGCAGCACTTCACGGTTCAGGAAAGACAGACAATTTTGTAATTCCCAGCTCTGCTGGAGGCTGAGGCAGCAACTTCCAGACAGGACACCTGCTAACACTAGAGAAATGGCATTATTATGTCTACAAGTTTACAAATCTGAGGATCAAAAAGCCTTTGCTTCTGCTGCTACTCCACAGGCCAAGGACGACGACTTCTTCAAAACAGAGTTTCACAGAGTTTTTTCTTCCCCCCTCCAAGAAATGGTTTCTTTTCACTTTGAGCAGATCAGTTTCCACGTGAAAAAGTCAATAGTCAAAGAGTTTCCTAAGTTTCATTGGTGTGTAGCAGAAAGGGGATTAGACCTGGGGCCTTTTTACTGGCAAGCCTTTAAGCAAATAAATGTTCTTGAATTCTTAGAGAAACAAACCTAACTTAAACAAAAATCCGGAATATATGGGATTTGCCCCTCCCCAAGACAAATTTAAGAGAGAGAGAGAGAGAGAAAGAAATAACTACTAAAGACTTAAGGGATACTAGGGTTAAAGCTTTTTTCTACTGTAATTTTGCTTTTATTTTTGCTAGTTAACCCTAAGAGAATGGCTGCTTCCACATATTCACAACGAGCTATTAATAGTAACTAGTGTAATGCAATAGCAGAAATAATAGAATAATTAGGGTAATGCAATAGAATAAATAAATATTAGAATAATGCAATAATTAATTTTTAACAGATCAGTTGTAATTTCCCAGCACTGAGAGACGCAAAAAGCAGACAACATGCACATCCCCCACCTTCCTTCAGAGTCCTACCTGGTAGGCAAAGGCACTGCTTAATTCCTTCACACCTAAAAATCCCAAAGCTGAAGCTGTGGTTTTTCTCTTGAGGCACAATCAGTCACAGATGATAATGATTTTTTTTTAAAGGGTGTTTTTCTTAAGCTCCAAAAATCACAATAGACAGGTCATTCAAAACCCAAATATTCAAAGTGTGTGTATACATATAAAAATTTGTACTGACAGCCAGCTGCTGCTGCAGAGCTGTTCCCCCAGCCTGCACACACAGATCCAGGTGTCTGTGCCAGCCGTTCACCAGCCATGGATAACACCTGGATCAGTGTGTGCAGGCTGGCTTTAATTAAGCCAGAAATCTAAGGAGAACTCAAGCAATGCAGCTGATTAACATGATCCAACATCAGCAAGTAAACGTCAGCATCTTGCTGTAACAAAACAAATCATATGGGAAAAATCAAGTGTAGGTTTGTGACTGCGCAGAAAATGATAAGCTGTCTGTTAAACTTGCCTCTCTGTACCGCTAAACAGTTTTAAAGCTTTTCAGACATTAATTTCCTTTTCCCACCGTGTACCTTTGTGGGCCCAGATTGCAACGCTCACCTGCCAAGCTACTACAGCTCTGCAAAGCTGCCACCTCTGATCTCACCATCAGCCATCCTACAGCTCTGCCTCTGCGCACCCCCAGCCTTGGTCCTTCTGAAAATCTTGGTGGTGCCTTAAACCACATTCAACCCCACCAGCAGCTGGGGCAAATCCTTGGGCCTTTCCTACTGCTGAGGGATTTGCTGCAGAGCGCAGTTCCAAACCCAGTGCCACCCAAAATGCAGAAGTGCCTTAAAATTCTTGTCTGGCCGACCTGCCTTGAACAAGGCTCCTTCTAGCTGAAAATTCAGGAGCCAAACCCACTCCTACCCCAGGGGCAAAATCGCCCTGCTGTTGGTTGAACAAGAGCAGCACAACCTCCTCTCTTTCCCCCCGAGTTACAAAGCCACGAGTAGGGCGTTTAAATGCCCACAAAAAGGAGCAGCCCAAGCCCAGGGCTTACTCCGTGCAGCAGCAGCCGGCTGCCACCATGCAGTGGGACACGGTAACTTGCATCCTGATGAAAAGGACCTGAGAAGGGCTTTGGGTTTCGTATTGTGCAGTTGCTTACTGTGTCGCTGTCTTTAAAGTGAGAAGAAAACCCCACTTTTGCTCTTTTGGTACTGTTTTCCTTGTTGAGAGCAAGCATTTAAGCGCAACCATTTTTAAGGCATTTCAAAGGTCACGGACCCCATCTGAGGGCAAGTTCATCCTGCTAAAACTGAGTGACACCCCCGAAGAAGAGGGCACACCTCTCTCAGCATCTCTTACTGACCCGTTTTGGTGGCTCTCCCGTCTCCACCACACGTTTGGAGGTGGCTGGGTTCCCCCAGGGGGTTTTACATGCTGTGGTGCCAGCACCTGCCCTCGTGTACCCTGCAGTCCCCATCCCCACCCTCACACCCTCAGACCTTTGGTGGCACCCTCTCCCCACCTCCCATCCAGACCAACGCTTGCCTTTTCGAAAGAAAGTTTCAAAAAGAGAGAAAACATTTATTTTCACAGCATTAATATTTATATTTATAAACATTCATATACATTTATATTCATAAGGCAAATCCAGCCTTATGACCCCGCCGATGGCAGGATCTATGGGAATCTTATTTTCCCGTTGCCCTAAGAAGATGAATTTTCCCTGGAATCCTGCCTAGATTCAGGGAAAAATCCACCCTGCCTCTCGCCCTAAATCGCTTGCCCCAACTCAGGAAGGAGAAGAATTTGCCTTTTTCCTGGGAGGAAAGCGGCGAGGAAGGAGGAGAGCTTTAAAGGGAGGGAGGGAGGAGGCCGAGCTCATGCACGGATTTTAATCTGATCACTTCCCTGTCAAGCTAATCCCTGCCTGACTCAGATCGGACTTTTAGAAACGTGCCTGGAAACCAAAAAGCAAACCTCATTTGAATGAAGCACACACTCCGCAGCCCCCATCTGCAAAGGGCTGCAATTAAATGCAAAAAAAAAAAAAAAAAAAAAAAAAAAAAAAAAAGGAAAAAAAGAAAAAAAAAAAANAAAAGAAAAAAGAAAAAAGGGGCGGGGGGGTTGGGGGGGAGAGAGAAAATTAGCATTTTCCGCGGCCATCTGGCATGAGGAGCAGGCGATGGGGAACAAAAGGAGATTTAGGCAAAGGGGAGAGGCGAGTGTGCCATGGCATTGACCTGCAAATGAGCCTTTGTGAGCGAATTAAAGCTTCCCGGACCCCCCGGGACACCCCAAAACAGGCACCATTACAAACCATCCGGACAAAAACCCACTCATCAAAATTGTCTGCGTTTGAAGGGAGGGGGGAGAGGCCATTTAAATCTGCACCTTCCCTGCCCCCACCCGCAGTAATAGGCGGTTAATAGGGGCTTGGCGGGGGGAGTCGGCCCCCTGCACCCCCGACCCTACACCCCGCTCTGACGGTATAACGGGGGGGGACACCTTAGAAACGTGGCTCGTCCATAAAACCCACCCGACACGTTATTTATAGCCCTAATCCTTAACAATAGGGAAGAAATAAAAAAAGAGAGGGGGGTATTTGGTGATATATCAGCTTCCAGATGCTGTTGATATAATTTGAGGGGAGGGTAGTGCAGGGTTGCTCCAAAGTAGATTTCTAAAGCAATTATTAATATATATTTTTTTAATGGAGATGATAAAGCGGAAAGGGATAATCAGGGATGCCGTGGCCCAAAAAGAAATAGAACACTGTGCGGGTTAGAGTTTTTGTCTCCTGCCCCCCCTTCCCCCATGACTCTTGCCTTTAAACTGGGAAAGCTTGAGGATTTGGAAGTGAAAGCAAAGATTTTGGCCTGGGGTAGATACATGAAAAGGGAGGGCGGGGGGGAAGCCATCTCCCCCCATCTCCTCTCCAGAAAGGGAATAAGGACTAAAGTCGGGGGCCAGCTGGGGGAAACTTGTAAATGAAACGTGTTTCTTTTATGGTCCTCCCCCCCGGGGGACAGCCCCATTATAACCCACCAGCTATATAGACTCAGCTGCCGCCTCCCCGGCCCGCGGCAGGTACGCGGGGGACGAAGGGCCCGGGGGGGCTGCAGCCGGCCGGACCCTCCGGCCGGGCCGGGCCGGGGCTGCCGGGCATG